>JAHPZR010007405.1:0-12902 GCA_019787425.1 Platygyra sinensis | reverse complement strand
TTGTTGAGGCGTTGTGTCAATTTGCTCATTTGGGCGTGCGATTTGCATTTTCAAAGAAAGGCTTGCTGGTGAAATGTATTTTTAGTCTGAAATCAACGTGCATAAGGGCTATTTGTAACTAATCAATTATAATCATATTGCGTATATGTTTTCTGTTGTTTTACCAACGTAAGCTATGTGAAAGTGAGCGAACGTTGTTAAGTCCAATAATATTCAGTCATTTACATTCTTTTCTGAGGAAAATGATTTCCTTGTGAGCAGCTTGTTTGAGAAAGTAATTAAAAATTAAAAAGAAAATTTGTTACCTCACGTATGCTTTCGCGTGTTCCTGTTTAAGCTCGTTTTGAGTGCAAACAAAATCGGAAACTTCTCTGTCAAGGCTTAAATATGAATAACATGCAGTGACGGATTTTTGTGATGTCATGTCACATTCTTTTGTTCAATGCGGCTAACAAGTACTTATCTGCCAGTATGTACACATTCACTCCAACCACATATTGACACCTTTCGTATTACTCATTTCGTTTTTAATTTTAAGTCCGCCATTCAAGCAAGGTCATAACCTCAAATAGCAGGAAACTTTAAAATGTTTTGATACTCCGATAGGCGTAGAATGTCTTGAACATTGTTTACAGCCAGCAAATTGTAGACTCAGCCTGGAACTTCGAGCTAGCTCCTATAATACGGATTTATGTGATACGACGGATTTGTGTGATGTCATGCCACATTGTTTTGTTCAACGCATCTAAGTACTTATCTGCCAGTATGTACACATTCAGTCCAACCACATGGACGACAATATGATCCATTATGCTAACCGTCTCAGCATGTTTCGGTTTGAAAATGCGTTTAGTAGAAAAGAAAAATGTCTTCAGTGTGAAACTGAGATACGTTTGCAATGTGGAATACCGATTCGAACGTTCTGCAAATTCTAAACCACAGCACGCAGTTACTGTATTTTCA
The DNA here is from genome assembly GCA_019787425.1 of Platygyra sinensis. Lineage (NCBI taxonomy): Eukaryota > Metazoa > Cnidaria > Anthozoa > Scleractinia > Merulinidae > Platygyra > Platygyra sinensis. The sequence goes on along the minus strand of JAHPZR010007405.1, from coordinate 11,939 downwards.
GTTTTATTTTTTTCTTCAAGGAAAGCGGGGCGAGGTGAGTATTACATGTGTTACAATTTTTGATCACGTACATTATTTATTTCATACATGCTAGACTTTCTGAAAAGTCCTTCGCCTTGTTTATTCAGTACCCGCCGGACGAAGGACGACCTCTCCGGCGACTTCGTCGCTCGCTTGGCCGCTTCGCGGCCTAACATATTCCACTATGAAATTCATGAGGTCGACTTGTGGCACTGAAGTCTACATACATGCTTGTCTTATGATTTACTTTCCCGTAGAATTGTGGACGTCAATGACGTTGAGTTCAGGTCTCTACAACGCGTTATCATCGCTTCAAATCAAAATGATACCTTTTTCCAGTTGTAATTCATCTCCGTTTATAACGACTTGAAACTATTAAAAATATATTTGTCGTGTTTGGACAGAAACTTTCGTCATCGTCAGTAACAATGTTAACCTTTGTTATTAATACTAATCTCAGTTATAAAATTTCCAAAGCTAAAGATCTCTTCAAATTGATAACGACCTTTTCCATGAATCATGTCTACACTTATCAAGCTCGGAGGGACGTTCTAACTCGGAAACAGAATGAATTATCTTCGACATTTGTCTCTGCAGTCTTGGTTTTCTACAAACTCCTTGAATTAAATGAGATCTGATCGTCGATTTCTTTTGTCGTTCAAAAAAACAGTGGCCACAAGCCCACCAAAAGTTTTCATCAGTGGACTTTTTTCTCGTGGCCTTCTTCCGACGATCCCCAACCAGCATAGATCGCTTTGCCACCAGCTTCAACAAAGCAGGAAGCTCAGGCTGTTCCACAACATAACGGATTCTTGGCTCATGACTGTAGTATGATGCGACCTGAAAAATGGAACCAGGCGATTAAACATATATGTATTAATATTGAAAGAGGAAAAAGAGGAGTCCTTTGCATATTGGCACTTTTCCTATTACTCATTTCGTTTTTAACTTTAAGTCCGTCATTCAAGCAAGGTTTTAACCTCAAATAGCATGAAACTTTAAAACGTTTCATGGTATTTTTCTGTTTTGATAGGCCTAGAATGTCTTGAACATTATTTACAGCCAGCAAATTGTAGACCCAGTCTGGAACTTCTAGCTACTTCCTATAGTAACATCTCAGTGACGGATGTGCTTACCAGGTGTCTCTCTAAGACTGTGTTTGGTTGCAGTATTATTTTCTCTTCCAAAGGATGTTTCCTTAAGCCGTCGTCTTTTGTATCAAGGTTAAAGTGTGATAGATCTTGACTCAGCTTATTGCAAACATTGTCATCTAGATCTGTCATTATGGTAGTGCCTTGTAGCTTAGCTGAATTAAAGCAGATAAAACATGTTTTTCAGTATGTACTGTGATCATTTTAATAACAATTCAGCTATATCAGTTCAGTTGAGTGCATTTGTTTCCTGCGACTATCAAAACTATTTCATGGCCCTTCAGTCAAAAAAATATATAACTATAGTAGAAACCTGGTCACCCACGGGTCACGGGGTGGCCACATTATAGGGGTTCTTTAAATAAGAAAATCACTGAATTAGTTTTTGTCCGCGCCAGAACAAAGTGGCCATAATAACGAGGTGACCGTATTTACTTGGTGGCTGTAAGGCGGGGTTCCACTGTACACGAGCTACAATGTTTCTGGTGATTACATTTCTTACGTCTTGTCAAACTCATCAAAGCACAAAGTGCACTTGCATGGTTAAGGAAGTTAAGAAAAGAGACTGAAAAGTCCTCAAAGAAGTTAGAATTGTGAAGCCTACATTTTGGAAACTTAATCACGTTGTTATCCAATCTTGCTTTCACTATGTCTTTGACTCATTGTCTTCATGGTCAGTCTCACGTGGTCACGATGCTAACTATATAGTGTAATTCAAGATATAACAATGAGAAAGTATCATTCGAGAAAATCTATCTTAATTATCTTACCCTTCTTATTCTGTCTACTTTCTTGAAGTGTAGTTACACCAGTGTTCGTAAAGGTCTGGCTTTCTGGAAACGCGATCTTACAACTAAGATTTTGCGTTTTGCAAACACTTGCACAATCTGTGATGAGAACAACACAATAATGATTTGGATCATTACTTTTGAAATGTTCTATAGTTAAACGCATTTTTGCTCGTCGAACATTTTCAAACGTGCTAATGATGACTGTGTGATTCAGTCGATTTCTCCTGTGTATTTAACTGTGCACACTAGTATCAGTCAGATATCTTGGAATATCAGTTCAGTAGTAAGAACACGTTATGTTAGTATCAACTGATCTACTAACGTTCTATTACGAATGCTGTTCTCTTATTAGCTACGCTTGTCACTGTCTGTTCTATTGTAAACAGTAAGCAGCATAGCAGTGTGCATTTGCTAACAAAATGGGAACCGCCTTTTTGCCGTTTCCTATAGTGCCTTTGTGACAGGGAAAGAGAAAGAGGTGTTAATTGGCCAGGTGTTAGTCCAGTCACCTGCACTCCTTCTCTTGTAATTGGCTTTAGTCGTAACTCGAAAAGGTCTGGAATTAGCACTGGCTGTCAATCCCGAGATCAACTCTATTGTAAAGGTCAGTTCCCATTTATTTCGCTCTGCGACGTCAGCTTTCTCCAACCGGTAGAAATGATCCCCACGTTGTTTCTTGTAAACCGAACCAAGATCTACACAAATGACTCGTCGATTCGTCTCGCTTTGCAAACTGCTGACTTCTAGCTCAACAGGACCTGTTAGAAGTGGGTGTAGAATAGAGGAAAACACATTTCAAGAAGTTTAAATCTTGTTTAGATCTTTCTGTATAGAAAACTCTTTTACTTCAGTACATGGTACAGGCTTTCGATACCCGAAGCAAAAAGAGCTGCGATCCTTCGAAAGTGGTGATAGACTTAGAGAAGACTGCTAAGTCCAAAGGTCCCGAAGTTCGTTACTTTTGGAAGTGTACGGTTTATATGGCTAATAAACACATATTGAACACAGCAAGAGCAACTCTATTGTGGGTGACATTATGCAAATATCACATTGCTTACCATTAGTGTCATGCGTTCTTATAGCAGCCCTTGCACATCTTTGTACATGTACGTAGACGTTAGTGATTTCCACAGACGCCCGGACCACAACAGTCACTTCAGGATTTTCAAGTCGATATTCTAATCCGGCTGCTACTGTCTTAGTTTTCTTGTCATAAACATCTTTAAGGTCGATAATCTGGACCTCTACATTCACCTCCAGATCCTTGTTTTGGGCCTCAGGATTCATGGGTATAGCAGCCTCGTGAAGCAGTAGCCTTGTTTCACTAGATGCACCTAATAAATGCAAAAGCCCTCATCAAATTCTAGTGTTCTTGAACAATCGGTGACCTAACATTAATGAGCTGGGTAGTTGGTGGTTGGATGAAAAAAGTGTCTCTTTAATGCAAAACATGCATATTAAGAAAGTACAAGAGTTAACAATCTCCAAATCCTGTTCACTCAAGGAACAAGTTATGTTGGCCTGCTTTTTTTCTAAGAATGTGACCCGCCAGATCTAAACTACACGAATATACGCTTTTTATTTGGAGTCAGTGGTAAGAAAGTTAAACAAAAGAAAGAAGTACGTGAAGTTTCGAGTTAGTCGTCACAAACTAATGATTGAAAGTGGTAGATATGTTCAAACTGTGAGCCAAAATGACTCTGCCCTACTTGATTTACGCGACATTAAATCATAATTTTAGACTGGTTTAACTTAATTTTTCCACCCCTTTCGTTTCTTTTTTTACATTTTTGTTATTACATCTTGTAAAGTTGTACTCATTCTACTGTTGAAGGAATCTCGGTTATGAAGACGAAACTACTCGTTGCTGTTCATGAATTGGGGGGGACAAATCTGCATTCTATTTCTGCATTCCCCTGATGGCTGCAGTGTTAAACCAGTCACAATGATGTATCTTAGTTTGTTATTTTTTGCACCGCTGACCTTTTGGGTTTTTGTTGAATATCTCGTAATATCTTAGCTTATAAGTGTTTATTAGAGTTATAAATATTGTAGTTTTTTTTTAGTTTTTCTCAGGCCACAAGTTTTTAGACTACTAGTGTTTATTGTAATTAATAATAACATTGTAATGATTTTGGTCCACCCAGCTATGAAATAAACATTTGATTGAAAACACTCTCATGAAGAAAGATCGGCTATGAATGAAACACTCTCATGAAGAAAGATCGGCTATGAATGCTCAGAAAGTCTGAAACAATGTTTTTAATTTAAATTCAATTCAATATAATTCACATTGTGATCAGCTCTCAGTTGCCTTGATAGCTCAGTTGGTAAAGCACTGGACCGGTATTGTGGAAATCAGGTCTGCTAATCTTGTTCAGGCCTATTTTTTTAAAAAAATTCATCAGTAACTCAGATCATTCTTCCTGACTTCTTATTGTTCTGGTTATAAGATCTTACACATGCTTTACGTAGTTCAGCCATTGTACTCATAAATCGAAAGAGGGTAAAGGAAAGCCTAGGTATTTTATATAATGCGAGCAATTAAAACAATGTTCATACTCAGTCTTAATGTAAAAGCAATTAAATAATTTCTTCTCAGAGGCTCGAGTAAGGGTTCTGTGGAGTGATATTGTTGGAATCTTTGTTAAGCGATTTAGAATTTTATGCGTGAAGAGAGCCACTTTAAATTCGGCACACGTTTTCAAATTTGACAGTTCCTAAAAGATTGTAATATGGCGCAGCATTATCTCTGCTACTGAAGCAAAGAACATGCTTCGCACACAATTATTTTGCTTAGTTAAAATTTTACGTAAACTAGTTTTACATACACTACCCCAAGTTATGTTTGCGTAGGACGACTGCGAGTCAACAACAACTGAGATAACTCTTGGGGTGACCGCATCTCTACTGTGCCCACTCACTGTGTCCCCTTAAAAACTATGATGTAGCAGAAAAACTATTTCCTTTTTACTGATTTACTGTGCTAAATTTTATCTTGTTCCGAAGATAACAATGTTAAATCAAATTGTTCACCTAAAAGTTATCAGAGAAGGGTCCTGTGAAGAACATCGGAAAATCTTGGGCGTGTTATGGTTTATATTACACGCTTTGTAAACCGCTAGCGGAAAATTACAACTGCTGCTCAATTGGAATGTACTACCAGACAGAACTTAACTCAGGAAACTCCTGAACAGCTAACTGACAAGGGATTTAAGTCAAGCAAGACCAGCCTTGTAAGGCGAAAGCGACTGAGCGGACACATTGCAAAATGATTTATTTGCCTCCGGCTTGAGCAAAGCTCTGTCAATATTTAGACGGCGGGTGATTTAAGAGCAAACTAAATATCGTCGAGTTTTGATTGATGTTGAAACAGTCTCGGTTTTTGCTATCGACAAAACGAACTACAGCAAGACATGTTATAATGGAGCTAGTAAAACCACGCTATCATAATCTACATAAATGGGCATTATGCTTCCATGATGACTGAAGGCTCGTGGCTTGAGCAATGTTACTTCGCTTCGCTATTTCCGTGGGCTGCAGTATTACATCTATAAATGTATTCGCTTTCGAGTTATGATGTTCTTGGGAAGTTAGCTTAAAGCGGAGCACTAGTGTTGCTCTTGGCTACGTCTCCAGCAACTATTACGCTTTTTCAATGCCTTGTAAACTTTCTGAGTGCATCATACCTCGCTGATGTTCGAACCTTTTTTAATACATGTATTTCGAACTCTACTAACGGGGCCATAAACGTTTAGAACGTGAATTGCTTCCAGATTCCGGATTTGGTTACGTAAACCGGTTATTGGTTTCAAGGATGTAACAAGCTTATACTTTATATTTATGATTCAGACTCAGGATTAAAATGAAGCACAATGATCAAGCACAAGTGAACCCTATAAGCCAGGACTCGCGAATTCAGCCCGAATAGACTGCCAAAGTACGGTGGATAGCAATATACGCCTTCGAATAATTTGTCTGATGCGCGCGCCGATGCAAAGTTTTCCGGCAAAGTCGCTTCTAACTTGCATTTTGTACTTGACTGCAAAAGTAATCCTGCGCCGATTATACCTTTTATTTCACGCTGGCCTGTGTCAAATGACAATCAGTGAAACTTGCAAAACGCCGCCTTACCTGTGAAGCTCCACTCATGATCAGTTGAGGATTCCTTTGAGGGATCGTTCGTCCACACGTGCTTCGGTGCGCTCAACAGTTCAACCCTTGTCTCACCAAAAGGCTGTGTTTTGTCAGAAAGAGATCCTGTGCATCTTAACTCGGACTGAATTAACTCGTCAATGTCATTTAGAGTTTCTTCCCAATCCGCGTCAAACTGCATGGAGCTAATTTGGAAAGGCGGACTCTTTGAGTTGTCGTGAGATCTGTGAAAAGGCGTTTCCAGGATGAACCAATTCTGCAGATCAAGTGGTTGGTGGATTGATTGTACGACTTCCTGAGAAGAATTCATTCCTGGCGTGTTTGTTCAGCGGCTGCCTATAATTTCGTGGTCGGTTGCAGGTTTCCGCGGTGAGTTTTGTTTTGGAAGTTACCGTGGCCCCCAGTGTACGATCATATGCACGCTATGTCTTCGCGTGACTACCAACCGCTAATGAAAGCGTGCCAGACAACAAAAGATGCACGCATTTCAATTCAATACCTTTGAACGATGTAAATAAGTTGATTTTAGGGTGAAGTAGTTATGATTTAGGTTGTTTTATAGAAATTGTAATTCTTCCTTCAATCCAGACTATTGCCCAGTCTCCAAGCCCCACATTAAATTTTAGGCATAATTATATTAGCTTCACTCTAAATAACGAAGAAAAAAAAGTTGTAGCTTGCAGCTAGAGCTTGCAGTGGTGGAACTGATTGAGCAATAGTGTTAAACATTTGTACTGTCAGCTTCCCATTGTGTCTAAATCAAAGTGTTAAAAGCAACAAACTGACGCCCAAATTTAGCTCCCAAAAGGCGGTTATGGCCCGCACGGAAGTATCAACCAAGCCGACTGTTCCGGTTTTAGCCCAAAAGGCGTACGACAGTCTAGTGATTGTGCAATATTTATAAAAGTTCATTCGGCGTTCGCTTTCTCAATATGTCTTCCATTTTTAGTCTCCAGGTGTACAGTTGTTATTTCTGCATCGTTCCATTCAACCCACTTGTTTATATATCTCGATGCTTGATCCATGCTTGGTTACGAATCTGACGACTGCTTTGTAGCTCGCGTGATTTGCTTATGAACTCGCGCGTACTGGAGGCCGTCCGGGGTCAAAGAATCTAGAAAACACTTTATAAACAATTCACTCTTAACAGCCATGATTGCTGAGTACAGCTAACTTTGGAATAGTTATTTCTACGTTCTGGATTTGTCCAGTGCAGAAGATTTAGCTTTCAGCTCAAAGAGTATCTTGAGTTAAGCATTTCGTTTGAAAACTCAGAATGACATTGACCGTCCAAGCGGTCATCTTCTGGGTTTTTAATGCATATTCTAAATGTTCAAGGCTTCACGTAGTCAAAACAAATCAACTGACGGAACGGTTTCTTAATGCAGATTCTAGAAAGTACGCGATCGACCTAGGAACTATCGCACTTAAAGAAGTTCCACATAACGTGTTACATCTTGTGTTTAAGTAAGAAAGTGCCGTACTTTTTTACATAGCGAATTGCTGCAAAAAAGACTTTCAAAATATGCCATAAATTCACCTAGAAAGAAACTTGTTGCTTGTTACAACTCGACGCGAAAGTCATTCTTGTAGGTGTTAAATTTTCTGGGACGGGTTTCCATAGTAACCTAGTGAAACAGGAAACGGGACAAACACGTGGATTTTAATAGAAATGAAACCACGAACTTAAACACAACACAAAAGTCTTGCATGGATTGTTAATCATTACAAGAAAATTTCGAAAATCTCAGATGGAAGTATCTTATGCTTTCCGCAAGAATAATGTTTCAAATTAACGGAAGTGCTTGAGAGGCACTGGCGTCCTCCAAAAGGTCCCTCAGGCAAATATTATTATTTTTGTTTTAAGAATGTTCAGTTTTCATGCCCTGCCGGACTGAATATTCTTACTTTTCTGCTGTCTCTAGGCTTAAAATATTCTTCGTGTACATTCTTAGATTACAGAGTAAATCAAGTGTACTTATGTTAAATATTAAAACCGGATGTGACCAGGAATTGAATTATCAAATAAAAATGTATGGTATCTGAACTGAACTTCTATGACAACAGTAGGGTTTCCTAGTATTGGTCGGCTGAATATACTGTTTACACCATCAGGATGATCTTGCTTAGCTCAACCAAGTAGAAGTGATTGAAATCACTGATAGAAAACTGGAAACCTGAGTTTAATTGATCACATCATCCTGCTCACCTGTTCTCTTTGTAAGAAGCTGACTCGTCAAATCCAGACAAATATACGCCTTTGTTGGTAAGAAAGTTAAATACAAGGAAGAAGTAAGTGAAGTTTCGAATTCATCACTAACTAATGATTGAAAGCGGTAGATATGTTCAAACTCTGAGGCAGAAATGACTCTGGCCTACTTGATTTACGCGACATTTAATCATCATTTTAGACTATCCCTTTCGTTTCGCTTTTAACAATTTTGTTATTTCATCTTGTAAAGTTGTACTCATTCTACTACTGAATTAATTTTTGTTTATGCAGACGAAACTACTCGTTGCTGTTCATGAATTGGGGACAAATCTGTTCTCTATTTCTACATTTTCGTGATGGTTGCAGTGTTAAATCATTGATCACGATGCATCATTTGTTATTTTTTTCAGTCATGACCTTTGGATGTTTTGTTTTAAAAGGTTTATGTGGTAAACGTTTTGGATGCCACAGTTTTGATTAATACTGTCTATTAACAATTGAATGGGAACATTAGATTGAAAACACTCTTACGAAGGAAGACCAGCTATGAAATTCTTAGAAAATCTGCATGTAGCACTGTTTTAGAATAGTCCATACTGATTCGTACCATTGAATTGTATTTTTTGTTTTAGGCACTGGATATTCATAATCTACAGTACCTTCAGGTATCTCGTTATTTTAAGTTATACACTTAAAAAGAACTCACTTGCACTGAATGAATAGTACGATTCTTGTATCTGCTTATCACTCAAAATTACGATCGAAATTGTGGTCTGGAAGTATTCTTGAGGTTATAGGAGGCTTGGGTTTCATTACAACCAGTGTGAGACTAGATATGTTCTTGTTATGAGATATGTTCTTATTATGAGACTAGATATCGTCTTATTTTAGTTGATCAGCTCATTGTATCTAAAACTGCAATCAGTTTAAATCTTGTTTTTAGTAGTTTATATAGTCTGGTCAAAATTGTTTCCAGTAGTCAATTGGCAACACAACTGGGCTAGATTGGCTTCATTTTTCATCTTCCTGACAAATTTTGAAACACTAGCTTGCCTATTATTAGCATTAGGTAAATCATAGCTTTCAGTAATCTGGAAATTAGATTTAAAGTGGTAATTTCAAACCAGTGGGGACACCAGTATAGGTTTCAGTACAACCATTGTAAGCCGAAGTATGCTTGAAAAGGAAGTCTCTTATACTAAATGAATAGTACGTTTCTTTTATTATCCAACTGCACCTCGTAGAGTACAAATAACGCCCAAAACGAGTGCAAATATCACGCGGTATTTGTACTCCAGAGGACCGGTTAGACAGGTTTGTTTGCTGTTGACCAATCAGTTAGCTGGATTTCCCACGCGAATTCCGTTCCGCTTCGCATACTTCTGTCACGCATTCCCCGTAGATAAAAATCCGCGAAATTCACCCGTACGGACATAAAACTTCGGCGTGTTGCATAATAAATCTCTTATTAGACGTTTTGTTGTGTAGTATCGCTGAGAATTTTTACTCGTTGTTTGTTTTTTGACGAGCCCTACGGGTCGTCAAAATACGGCACAACTCCTAAAAATACTCAGCGATATTACACAACAAAACGTATAATAAGATTTATTAAAAACTGGAACATTGGATAATGCAATTCGAGGGTTTTCATTGGCTAAGCCATCATGGTATATGAGCCATTATACCATGATCTACAAAAATGGCGAGCGTATGCGTGATTTTTTGGGCCTTTTTGTTTTTCTTGTAGTCTAGTTTTCTATATTTTGGGGGCGTTTTTAATAAAACAATTATTCCACTCGCGCTTGTTGGATATCATCTCATATCCAATCTATCATCTCATATCCAACGCGCGCTCATGGAATAATTGTTAAATATGTATCTGCTTGTCATTGGAAAGTATTAGCAGCTTGTGATCTAAAAAGATACTTGAAGGTTATAGGATGCTTGGGTGTCATTATAACCAGTGAAAAACCAGATATGTTCAAATTATTTAGGTTGATCAGCTTATTTATCTAAAACGGGAATGAGTCTGAATTCTTGCTTTCAGAAGTTTATATACTCTGGTCAAAATTGTTACCATTATTCAGCTGACAACACAACTGGCTTCAGTTCATCTTTCTGACAAATTTTGAAATACTAGCTTTCCTATTACCTGAAATTGTTAACTCAAAAATTTCAATAAGCCTGCGGTAATCTGGAAATCAGATTCAGAGTAGTAATTTCAAACCAGTGATGACAGAAGTTTTAAGCTAGTATAGTAACATCATGAAAAGTGAGAGGTAAAGCACTGCTCTTTTCATATGTTCACTTGCATCAGTCTTTACCATCTACGAGTGTATTACGAACTCACATCGAGCAAGCTCCCAGTTGGCTTGTATCTACTTGTCATTGGAATTGCTGGCGGTTCTTGGTCTGAAAGGCTACCTGAGGGTTTCAGGGGTCTTGAGTTTCATTACAACAAGAGTATAATACCAGATATGTTGAAATGATTTTACTGTTTTAACTGATCAGCTCATCCGGGCGTATCAACGATGCAATCAGTTTACCTCTTGCTTTCAGTAGTTTATACTGACTCTGGTAAAAATGGTTTCCATTAGTCAGTTAAAAACAGAACTGGACTATATTGACTTCTTTTGTCATCTTCCTTACAAAGTTTGAAACACTATCTTGCCTATTTCTTGTAAAATTAGATAAATGATAAACTTCAATTAGCCTGCAGTAATCCGCTGGAAATCAGATTGTAAGTGGTAACATCAAACCAGTGATGACACCAGCTTTTAAACTAGTATAGTAACACCAAAAGTGAGAGGTAAAACACTGTTCTTTTCATAAATTCACTTACATACTTCACCATGCACAAGTTTATTACGAACTCACATCGTGACAAGCTCCCAGTTTGCTTGATAGCTCAGTCGGTAGAGCACTGCACCAGTATTGCAGAAATCATGTCTGGTAATGTCGTTCAAGCCTATTTTTAGTTTCAGGCTTAAATTCTACAGCTGCGTATGATGTGTATGCAACTGAGATGATCTTTCATGACTGCATATTGTTCTGATTATAAGATCTCATACATGCTTTATATAGTGTAGCTTTAGCACTCATAAATCGAAAGAGGGTAGAGAAAACTGAGCCTGGGTCGATTCACATCATGCGCCGGATTTAATCGGCCATGTTCACACTCTTAGTGGAAAATAATTCTTGTATGATGCTTCGAACTATAGCATTTTGAAAGCACTGTGAGGCTTTTGAAATTAAAATTTGATAGGAAATTGAGTGATTTTCATTAAAAAACTGTCTGGTTCATAATCAAGCTTCTGAATATGTATTAAACAAAGAGAATATTTGACATCAGTAACAACTGCTTACTAATAACTCTTAACGATGTAAAAGTAAAGAAAAGGGTTCATCCATAGAATAAAATACAAATCCGCCAGTGCACAGTTACAAGTTATCACTAAAGGCAACATCTTAAGGCACACCTACAGCGGCTATCGGCTGTATAATTTTATAAAACAATCGTCTCGTTTACTTAGCTACAAAGCGGAAGATAAACCTGGCCCAAACGTTTTACGAAGTACGCAGGATGTGTATAATGGAGTTAAGGCTAGT
>JAHPZR010007404.1:5000-12818 GCA_019787425.1 Platygyra sinensis | reverse complement strand
AAATAACGACTTTTTTCTTTATTTCTTAAAATGCCGCCTAGTATTTAAATTGCCCGTGGGGGAAATCTCTATTCCTCATAAGCTCGGCTTCTCGGAGATTTCCCCGCCACAGTCACTCCTCCCAAGTAATGCACAAATTTTAAATTTAATGTTAGTTAACCTATTTATTATCGTTTTTATTCTGCTTGTAATTCATTGTGTGTGGCAAAATAATAAAATAAAAATAAATAAATGGGCGAGAAAGCCCCCGATTATAAACATGAAGTATCATGTATGTGTAAGGTGGTGTTTCAATGGAGTTTTTGTGGATGCGATGAAGTGGATTACAGACAGCCTTCTGAGAGAAGGAGAAGAAGGCAATGACATCGTACCAAAAACCAAAATGTTGCATCCACCGAGTTTATGCGGTATTTACAACTCAGGCGTTTACCAATGGTAAAGATTAAGTGACTAAACCTGGTACATTTGTACAGTATGTTTATACTGGCCGAATAACTAAGGTAAATCTGTCATCAATCACAATCTATGGAATTGGCGGCAAATTCTAAATCCATGCATAAAATCTCGCATTTAAAGAGAAGCTGTGGCTCTTTTAGTCCTTGCTTTTTTTTCTTGTTCTTGAGCAGCAAACCCAGGAATGAGTTGCTGCAGCTCTTCCTTTTTTAGGGCCTAAAGAGGTTGAGGCGAAGGCGATTAATTCTGCTACAAATTGCCCTTTCGCAAGACAAAGCGTGTTAGACCATGCGTGGTTTGTGCCCAAGAAACCATTCTGTTCAAAACTCTATTAAACAAATTTGTTGAATGGTGGAAGGGGAACTTTAGAATATCCAACGTACTTTTGAAAGCGTGATTGACTGAGACTGACGCAATCCTGACTCCCGGATGTGAATTCTTTGCGACCACAAGCGGATGTATCCGTCATCCAAACCTTGGTCACCGACCTTAACTACGCCTGCTCACAGGGTTAACTGAACGTTTACCTTAGTTTAACTTTCTATTGTCTTGAATGGTTTTACCAGGGTATCAGTTGGCGTTTACATGCTCAAATATTTACCTACCTCAGTAGCATGCTCAATCTAACACGGCATTAGTGAGGTCAAGCTGTCCGTGGAGTTTATGTAAAATGTCTGGTGTAATAGGGAGCTTTTGCTGACCACTTTCTATGCAGACACTTGATGCCACGCACGAGGAGTTTCTTTCTGAAATTTAAATAGCGGGTCTTGCAGAGGTTAGGAAATCCACATTGTTGGTGCAAGATGCACACAACATTCAATAACAGGCGATGCTAGATGTGGCGAGAGTCCGTGCTAGGAAGACCACATAGCGTAGCAAATTATGAGAAGAGCGGTGCACTGGTCTGTAACCAAAGTAAAGCCAAAAACGAAAGTAGGCACGTACTTGTGATTTGTAAGTAGCTGCTGTGCACTGCGTGAAAGCCTGTGTGTGGTATTTCTTCAGCTTGACATCAAGTTGCTGTTCCTGAGCATGTACTGCACCTGCAAAGGTAATGCATGAAAGGCGTGACATGAAAGATGTGGCGTAACACAAGGCCAGTTGTTCAAGGGGCAGAAAATGAGTTTCTCTACAAGGATTGCACAATGTGCAGGATCATGGATACGCGAAATAGCATGGCCAACACGTTAGCCACTGTGGATATATATCGAGAAGTGACGCGAAAGTTGTAGGTCGTTGAGAGCCAGAAAAGATTCTGTAGCCATTGCATCACAAGTTGGTTACTAGGAGTGCCTTTGTTTATCTTAGTGTTGTGGTGTTATCAATGCGCACAATGATCCACTTAGTGCGTAGTTGATCTTTCCAGTGCGTAGTTGATCTTTCCAGCACTCGAGGGCTATAAGAACTGAACGTTTCTTGCAAATTGATGTGCATGTTCGCCAGACTAGGATAGTTAGTGGCCCAGTTAACGTAGAACCAATCACCTTGAAAGAATCCTCCCCTGCCAATCGGACAGGCGTCGGAGAATTCTTCGGTGGGAACTGGCTCTGAATCTACGAAAAAGGTTTTGCCATTAAAAACCCCTAGAAATTCTTTCTACCATTCCAAATGTGCTTGCAGGGGAACGTTTATCCGGACATGATGATGTGGGTGCTGCATTTGGTTAACAGTGCCAATCATACGCCATAAGAAGGTCCCATCAAACACAACACGTGCGACAAAACTGAGCTTGCCAACAAGAGACTGCAAGTCCTGTTTTGTGACAGATCGCCTTGCAGTTGTTTCGCTAAGTAACAATTACAGTTTGCAGAGTTTGCGTTCAGGCAACATGAGTTGTTGCCTGCACAACAACTCATGAGTTGTTGTCCTAGTTAAACTGAAATCCGAGTTCGCCTAAGAGTTTAATCCATTCTTCGTATGCTTGTTGACACTCAACCTTAGTGTCGGCTATGATGAGGAAGTTGTCAAGATAGGCCAAAACCGTAAATCCTCGCCTTTCCACCATTCGCGTGAACGCTTGAGTTAATCTATGGAATATTTACAGGCTTTTTGCAGCCCCAAATGGAAGCTTACAGTTGTACAGATATGTGAGAGTGTTATCACCATGAAATTGCCATGCTAGTCCTGCCGTGGGGTAGTTGGACGGATGAATGGGCACATTGTCGATAAGCACTTTTAAGGTCAATTTTTACCAGATATGCGTTACTCTTGACAAGTTATACTGCTTTGTCCACTGTCACGTATGAATAGTGGTGTTGTGTGTCAGTGTGTATGAATTAACATTACTGTTGCAGTCGGCTTGGTATCACACCCAATGTGCTTACTATAGTAGGTTTTTCAGTTGTAACTATAGTTTCTATGCTGTATTTCTTTGCATATTGTCTTTTCAACTTTGTCGCGAACATCTTGTTCAGTTGCCGATTTGTAATTTCTCGCTTCTGGGTGTTGTAGTTCAGAGTCACGCAATAAAATTATAATGTGAACGCCCTCTGTAAGTCCTTGTAGCAGATAGTCAGTCAATATCATTAGTCAAATTTTCTGTCCAGATGTCAATGTTATTGTTTAACGGAGATGGGTGTAAACATGGGCCGGGTCCGAGTCATGTACATTGATGGGACATTGTGGGAGGGTGCTCATGTTGAGGGTGGGGCTGAGAACAATTAGCCAGAAGGCAGATGTGTTGAAAGGGGCTTTGAGGCATATTGCAGCCCGACAAAGAGTTAATAGACTTTTTTCGCTTGTACATTTTGTTTTCCCAATACAGATCATGTGATGATACTCAGGAGATTTGATCCTTTGTTTTGTTCATTAAAAAGAGTACACGCAGACATATTCATGCTTGCATGTTATTTTTTTAATGAACAAATCTCCTGAGTATCATCACATGATCTTTATTGGGAAAACAAAATGTACAAGCGAAAAAGGTCTATTGGCGACAGATTGGCTTGACAAATTGTGGTTGGTGGCCGGAATTGGAGCGTGAGTTGGCAGAAGGCCTAGCCAGGGTTTCGTTAAGTTGAGTCAGTGTGCGACGTTTTACAAGAAACCGCATATGAAGACGCTGTGAATCGCTGCCCCAGTGAAATCCATACTGGTGCTGAAGTTTACGATATTCATTGTCATAGACGACAACAGAGGCAAGAGTGTGGGACGCGAGCAATTCTGCTACTTTCACAAGGTATAAAAGATAATTGGCAATTTGGGACGGGCCTGAAAGCTTTCCTGTGTTTGACAGCTTGTGCATAATTCTGGCATTTGGGGCAACCCACATGGACAGTGAATGTTGTCTAATTTTGGCTTGATTCTGGGAGCATGTAGGACAATTTGTGCATCAGCAGACCCATCAATTTCTTGCTTGTCCTCAACGGAGCCATTGTACGTCACAGTACTTACAGAGTCAGGAATAAGCAAAGGTTTTGTCTCACCTTTTTGCTTGGACTGTTGGTGTTGAGTTCCCAAGAACACCTGTGGGTTGTTGTCAACCCTCTCAAGGGGTATGGAAAATGGCTGTCCTGTGGCTCCAACCATTACAAGTGGATCATCCATGGAGATTCCTCCGATCTTTTTTAGCAGGTCTTCCAGGCCTCCATCATTGGCTAGTGGGGGTGCTCTCGCTAGAATGTTTCTGCTCAAGTTTTTGGTCTGGGTCCGTACAGCTCAGCAGTTTTAAAAGCCTCTATGAACAGTGTCCTCTGCCCGAGGGTTAAGTCTAGTGTTGCTGCATCGTCCACTTGAACTAACTTTAAGGCATCCTCGCTGTCCAGGCCGTTTTCCTCTAAGGCCTCCATCGTGCTCTGCTTCAGTCCATTTTCACTGCACCATTTTTTAAAATCAAAACCTGTCGTGGCAAAAAAATTACAGATTTGCACTGAATTCTAACAACGTTGATCGCTCCCTGGTTGCAAAGGGAATGCCTACCAATATGCCAACTGTTCGTTTATACTGACTGGGCATGGCGTGGAATTTCCGCTGTGGTATTTAATTGTGATAAACAAGTCTATCACTCACTAAATACATGCCAACTTGATTGGGGGTAACTGGGTCTTTATTGCTTAAGACCGTACGCAATGCTCCCCAAATAGCCCCAAAGAAGAATATCACTCACATAGAAATTAGGGAATATTAACAGACATGCCAGTGGGAACAATATCAGCTATCAAAAAACCCTTATTGGCCAGTATTAGATCTCCAGGTCTGAAGTGTTCTAATACTCCAGATTTTTCTACAGTGGCTTTGTCTGGTGTTGAGCCAGGAAACAATTTGCTCACATGAGTAATAACAGCATTCGACGCAACGCCAATCAGTGACTTAAAGGAGTTCATTTCCCTGTATGTCAAGTAAGTCAATTTCTGTTACATGACTCTTCTGTGACCGCGAGATCATAGGCATTTGAACTTGCATGTGACTACGAGGTCAGTGGAGCAACCCTGGGAAGTGTAGTGATAATCAAGCTTCTTTGGTCATCGCTTATAAACACTGTCCCAGTCTGTGTCCCTCATGTTGTGAGCTTGTAGGCAATGGTCTGTTGACATTTGTTTCCAGTGTTGGCCGTACTCACATAGAATGCAGAGTAAAATGCTCGGCTTTCTCCATTTTGCTGTCACCTCAACTGTGTCGTCGGTTCCAAATGTCTGTGGAGCTTCAGCTTGTCAGAGAGTAATTCCTGTTAGCCCTGCATGTTTGCACTGAGATGCTCATCTCAGGTGTTTTTTTTGCACTTTTCTACACAGTTTGAAGATCTCTTTCTGTCTCTCCCAACCATCTGCTTTTCAGCTTTGTAAATCCAATTCTGGCTCCTCAATGTCTTTGTGAGTGCACATGACCAACTCATACTCGAGTTGGGTCAGAATTACTGAGTTGGGGTTCATTGGCAGTGATGCAGCAGACTGGTGCTGCCACCTGCCTCTGAGGAAAGCAATTATAGATTGCCCTTGGACAAAATGGGATCAACGCATCCCATGGTTTTCTTTCTCAGCCAAGCTGCTGCCTTATCTGGATGCAGAAAGCTCTTAAATTGATAGGTGCATAGATGCCTGTCCATAGCTGGTTGGTGAGTTCAATTCATGGTGTGCTGTTACTAGCATAACGCACCTGTTGATAAATGCCTTGACTGTTTGATATTTGACTTCATGAGCAGTGCATCCCCCATTTGTAAGGATTGGCACTCTCCTCTACTTTGTCAATGAAGATTACTTCAATCTGTTACTGGAGTAATCATAGTGTTGTTAAATGGTCGCTGATTTGTCACCATGTTAATGTTCCCATGATGTACAGGGCCTTGTATTGGGAAGAACAAGCTGGTCATTCCACTGTTTGCATTTCCCACAAGGCAAGGTACCCTGTCTTTGTGTTTTTTTCTTCTTTTGGTTCAATTAGCGAAGGAAGTCTATACAAAATGTTGCTACTTCATTGTTTGACAAGCTGTTTTTCCAGATTTTCCGGAATTACTAGGGGTCTGCACCTCTTTCAGGATTGTATGCACAAAGTGCTCGGGATAACGCTCTTCCCACTTGGTGCTTTTCAATGAGGCTCTCTACAAAGCTTCTGTTTTTCATTGACCAACAAACACCAACTTTGACTTCAGTTAGATGGTAATGGATGAACAAAGGTTGGAAGAGTTCACAACATGGTTCTGATAACAATTCAGTTACTTTTCTCATGTCTCGTTTGAGCCTTAATTTGAACTGTTTTTTTTTAATTTGGTTCATTTATTGCAAGAGTTTTAACGAACTCTCATGGCTCACACTTGTACAAGTAGATGTACTTCGACCTTCCAACTGTTTCGTAAACTTTGCTTCTAGCTGGCATAATTATTGTAGCCTTTGTATGAGGATGGCTATGTCATTTCCAAGGAATGTAAGTTAGTCAGATGTTTTCTATCACATCCAGAAGCCATTGCAGCAGTATTGGGCACGGCTTAATTTGGGAATTATATTTTGACGTGGGTGCAATTTGGCCGTTAACCAGCGGCTAAAATTTGGAATAACATTAGTTTGGGTCCAATTCTTGGCGTTAAGGAACGGCTTACAATAGCGCTGTGCACAGATGACGTCACGAATTTGGGCACCCTACCGTGACTCAGACAAACTGCTCAACGTGCCAATTCTAAGAGAGCTGTGTATGAGAATATGATGGTCGTGAGTAGTTCTGCTCAATCTTTTACGATTCTTACTGAAGATGACGGGATTCCAGGTTCAAAATTCGAAAAGGAAACAGAAGAATATACTGTGGAACAATTAAAACGGTGGCTGAAGTGCTGTGGATTGAAGCAGAGCGGAAAAAGAGGGGAATTATTAAATTGTGTCTGAGGTTGCATTGCGAGTGGCAGCCACCGGAATCTTGAACCTAGCATCGACGATGGAAAATGGTATGCAGTGAAAGCTCTCCAGGAACAAAAAGCTCCGTCGGCTGGTTGGCGAAAATTTCCATCGCAAGACATTCCAGTGCTATTTTAACTACCGTGGACACTACATCTGCACCTTTTTATTTTAACAATGGCTGGTTTCTGTATGATGGCCTTAGGGGGGCAACCCACAGGAATTTGACTTCGGTAGCAAAGCTCTACCTGGGTAGGGATTTTGACATCCACAACAGTCCCCTTGAGGAAAAAATTTTACTCAGTCCCC
Source organism: Platygyra sinensis (assembly GCA_019787425.1). NCBI lineage: Eukaryota > Metazoa > Cnidaria > Anthozoa > Scleractinia > Merulinidae > Platygyra > Platygyra sinensis. The sequence goes on along the minus strand of JAHPZR010007404.1, from coordinate 5,739 downwards.
ATCTTGGAAAGTAGAGGGGCCTGGCCAAGGGTGGGAATTTCAATGGGGACCCAAGAATGGGGTACCGTAATTTCCGGCCGTTTACCCGCACAGCACATTACCCGCATCGGTCAATTATTGAAATGAAGGGAAAAAGTTTTCAACAGATTATCCGCACTGGCAGATAACCCGCACTGAAAACAAAAGAAAATCACGCTTTAAAAGTCCCTGCCTCACGAAGTTGGATTGACAAGCCATTGAATTGTTTGCGTGGCCATGGATAGATAGCTCGTACAAAAGCCGAACATTGCAAAAATAATTTCCATCTAGCTGCCAGTTCCATGCCAGTCCAATTTGTCCAGTTAATTATTCGATGCATTTATGTGTAGACTCGTTAGAATGCACTGCAGCAGAACATGATTTGGTCGATCGATCGTTGAAGTCCGCCATTTTTAGGTTGAGAGAAAGCTGGGGCGAGTGTAAAATTTCCTTTTGGTAGGGGGTCGAAGGTGGGGCAGTCAAATCAAAACAAATCATGATTCGTGATTGCCGTGACTTTCACTGCTCTCCGCTTGTGTTGCCCTCCTCATCTTTCCAGTTTCGGATCATGGATTCATCAATTTCAAACTCTCTTGGTGCTGCTCTGTTGCCAATTTCATCTGCGTGAGCTATAACTTTGAGCTTGTACTCAAAAGTAAAACTCTGACGCGCGCGTTTTAAGCTGGGCATTTTGACTCGTGGCTACACTTATCCTAAATGA
>JAHPZR010007403.1:15000-28459 GCA_019787425.1 Platygyra sinensis | reverse complement strand
CTCTGTAATTTTCTGTGCTGTCTGGTAACAGGTTTTCAGTGATTGATGGCCATTCCTGTGTTGGCTTCATAAGCCATGGAGGCCCTTGGTTCCAATACTGCAGTTTAGATATAAAAGCTTTAGCGTTCATTCCCCTGGTAATGAGGTCTGCAGGATTGGATGTGGTCCGGCAGTACGTCCACGTATTCTGCGAGGTGATGTCTCTAATCAGTTGTACTCGATGTTGGATAAACTGTTGTCGTAGAGGCTTTGATGAAGATATCCATGATAACACAATTTGTGAGTCACTCCACAATATAATTTGACATGAATAGAACTTTGGAAGTATGGTATTTGACAGGTATTTAGATAATTCTGCTCCGAGCACTGCTGCAAGTAGTTCCAATCGTGGCATTGTTTGTGGTTTTTATGGGTGCTACTTTGCTTTTGGACATTACGAATGTGCATTTTGTCCCACCTTTGGGGGTGGTTCCTCTCAAATAGGCCACCGCTCCGTATGCTAGTTAGCTACTGTCACAAAAACACGTGTAGTTGAACTTCACTGCCAACATTATTGAAGTATTGTCTGGGTACCGTATTTACCCGTGTATAAGTCGATCCCGTGTATAAGTCGACCCCCCATTTTGGAGCCAAAAAATAAGTTTTTTCTTATTTCTGGGTAAGAAATTTTCTTGAAAAACTAATCTTATATCTTAGAATTTTCTTTCAGGTATGTTATAGTTACACGAAAAAAATCACAGCAAGTTTGGACGTAAAGTTTATTATTGCATGTACGCTAGCGTTGAAGCGTGTTTTAGCGACACGAATATAAGCTGCATTTTCTTCAAATTAAATAAGCTTACAAAATCACACATACTAATCTTTAACGAACCTTTATCGTTGTGGAGAGTTGTAAAGCAGGTTTAGAAGAGAGGCTAAATGCCAAGGAAGCTCAAGAAACTTTGAAAATGCTTCGATAAACAAAGTGCCACGATGCCTTGGAACTTGGTAACCGAGCTAGCTCCTAGGACCACACACGCTCGCATGGTTACAAAGCCAGGTTACTAAGCAGCAAACTTTCGAAGCTAGAACTGTGGCTTTCGTCGAGCGGACTTGCACTGTATTGGCAACAAATATTAGTTCTTTATTCCAGAAATGTGCCAGTGAGTATCTACAACATTCAGCTTTACGTTAGGAGATAATTCTTAAAGCATTTTAACTTGAACCGCTCAGGTCGATCAGGGAAAAGACATCGTAACTTGTACCGTGTAAAAGTGGATGTTAGTTGACATACGAGACAATTATTATGCTAATTTGTCCTGAACTCTTTTTCTCTCAGTTTTTGACCCATGTATAAGTCGAGGGCGATTTTTTGGACCGATTTTAGGCTGTAAAAGGTCGACTTATACACGGGTAAATACGTATTTCTAGTGGGGTCAGATCTTGGAGTTCATTCAGCCATCTGACCCAGTTCTCCTTAAAGCTATCAGGAAGTTTTGTCCCATGTTAGGTTGTGTTTCCATAGTTCCTGCATCATTATTTTCGCTTTTACTGTCACTGGTTCCACAAATCCCATTGGGTCGTATAGTTTTGAAGATAAGCTTAATACTGATCTTTTGGAGATTTTGTCTATGCTGTTGGTTTTCTTGATAAGTTTTGTTATTGATAGTGACAGAGTATCTGTCTTTGTGTTCCAGTTGAGTCCTAGTACTTTGACCATTGGTTCTGCGTGTACGCCGTCATCATGAGCTTGGCGGTTTAAAGTAGGGGAGTTGCTGGTCCATTGTCGTAAATTCATACCCGCCTTTTGGAAGCAGTTTCTTGATGATGTGTAATACTCTAAGGCTTCAGCTGTAGTGTTCATTCCCGTAAGGACGTTGTCCATGTAAATCGAACGTTGTAACTCTTCTGATATCCAGTCGTTTTGCTTGATGAGGTGATGTTGTATTGTGGCATTCAGTAAGTATGGAGACGGCGCGGCCCCGAAAAGTACTCGACAGAATCTGTAGACGACTAAATTGTCTGGATTATTCGCTGATTTGGTCACATCTTTGAGCCAAAGGAATCTCGTAGCATCCCTGTCTTGAGTGTTGAGCTCTATTTGTAGGAACGCTTTTTCTATATCTGCCGTGAAGGCTATTTTGTGTGATCTGAAGGTGAGTAGCATATTTTGTAGTCTTTGTATGAGGTTAGGCCCTGTATGAAGACCATCGTTGAGGCTTAATGCCTTCGATGATATTTTTGCTGAAGCGTCGTATACGATTCTCATAGCGGTTGTGCTGCTTTCCTTGAAGACTGGAAAATGAGGAATGTAGTGTATGACTCCTTCATGTATGTTCGGGTCGAGGACTTGTTCTATGAATCCTCTCTTGAGTTGATCGATCAATTGCTCGTTGTATTTGTAAATAAGCTCTGGTTGTTTTCCTTTTAGGGTTTGCTGCAGGTTGCTCAGTCTTTTTCTCGTCAATGTGAAGTTTGTTGGTAGGTTTTGCTTGTTGTCCTTCCATGGGAGTCTTACATTATATCTGCCGGTAACTTTGTTGAATTCAATGGTGTCTTGAAAATGTTTCTGGACGTCTGTTACCTCAGGGGCGTTGTATTCGTCTGGGAGTTTATTTATTTCCCAGAACTTAGTGAGAGTTTCGTTGAGGTGTTCGGTTCTTGTGGGCTGTGCACCAACCATTTGACATAATGTGCTGAGTGTAGTTTCCGTACTGGATTCGTTGTTGGGTACCGGTCCTGAGAGAAGCCATCCAAACTTGCTTTGTGTGGCCATCCATCTCTCATCTTGTGATTTCTTTGTGTTTCCCACAATGATCCGGGCGTAGTGGTCGTTTCCTATGAGTATATCTATGGTGCGATCACCTTCCGCGTCTAGTGGATCGGCGAAAGCGAGAGCTTTGAATTCAACAGGAATTTCCGTATGTTGGGTGCTTGAGAGTGGTGGGCAGATGATGGGCGTGACCAAGGCTGTTATTTTGACATCTTTATTTACCGCGTTTAAGGTAAGTGTTACGACTCCGTAGGATTTCGGAGTACCTCTAGTTGAACCAAATGTGGTTACGTCTAGTGTTTCGTTCTGAACAGCTTTCAACTGCAGCTTATTCTTCAGACATTGTGTAATGAATGTCTTTTGTGATCCGGTATCGATAAGGATGCGAGTTTGGCATCTCGTAGCTGGTCCGCTTGCTGTGACCAGTGCAGTTTGCATTAGTGTATTTGTATGTGACGTTGTACTTGTCAAGGTTGTCATTGTGGAGGTGACGATTTTGTTGCTTTGTGGCTCTTCTTGTTTTTCATGTTTTTTGCTTGAATCTCGATTAGGCTCACGTGGTTCAAAGATCGACGTATGATGTTTTAGTCCGCAATTTAGACATCGTCCTTTTGAGCGACATTGATATCTTGTGTGGCCTGATCGGAGGCAGTTAAGGCATCTATTTTTCTGCATCAATATGGTTCGTCTCTCTTTTGTTGTTTTTACTTTCGAGCATTTGTCATGACGATGTTTACCGTCGCAATATATGCATGGTTTTGGCTCAAATGTTCCATTCGTATTGAAGCTTTTTGGTGGTGGGTGTATTACGCGCGGTTGAGTGTTTGTGAGTAAGGCGCCAACTGTGGGTACAACAACGTCGTCAACGTCTGAGCTTGCGTCGTTTTCTTGCGTAAGTTGACTTTTTTCCCTTGTGTCTATTTCATGACAAAGTGCTGTTCGAAAATCATTTAGGGAACAATCTGCCAGAGGATTTGTTCTGAATATTGTACAACGTAATTGTTCCGGTAATTTCTTTAGTAGTATTGGGATTAATAGACTTCCCTATGAATCTGTCTGGACTCCCAGTGTTTCTAAGGCACGAATGTTGCTCTCGCAGCTATCGTGAAATTTTCGTAATTGCTGCACATCAGCTGAGGGCGCGCTGATTTTTGAAAGCGATTCCATATGTGCGTTGATTAGAACCTGTTTCCTTCCGAAGCGTTCTTTCAGCATTTCAATGGCTTTTTCATAGTTTTGTGACGTCATTTGCAGCCCTGAAATCGCGCGCGCTGCGTTGCAGGTTATCAATCCCTTCAAATAGTTCATTTTGTCAATATTGTTCAGTTCATGATTGTTGTGTACTGCGTTACTGTAACTATCCCAAAACGTAAGCCACTCGAGGGGGTTTCCGTCAAATGGTTGGATATGTAGTTTTGGAAGGTTGATGTGGACTCTAGTTGTTGGTTTGACTTGGAACGTACTCACCGGTTGATGCTCGTTTGTGACGAATTCTTTAATTTTCAGAATCCAATAATAGATATCGTCTTGGAGCGTCAATGCTTGATCTGTCTCTTCGCTTATTTCTTCATCTGTTCCTAGTGCGTTCAAGATCCTGGAATCCATAGCCTTAATTTCGTCCAATCGTCTTGAGAGTCGCTCTGCAATTGCTTTCAGTTCTGTGCTGTTGAAAACCTCAGTATCGGCCATAAGTCTTTCCGCGCGTTTGATGTCTTGATTACAGTGTCCTCTGTATGCCCCTCTGACTGTTTTGTGGTGTTTTACTTCCTCTTTGGACATTTTTACAAGGGTCTCGGCACCAGTTTCGGAGATATCAATCAGACTGAACTGTGTATGATCTTGTGTTTATTCCATTCAGTGAAGGCTTTTTGTATCTGATTAGTGACGTACATAATGTGACTAATTATATGTACATAATTTACTGTTAATGTACTAATTTCATTACAGTATGATCAAAATACCTTAACACCTTATATCTATCCTTTCCTCTCACACACTTATATTCTATACCTAAATAATTGACTTTTCTTTATTTCTTAAAATGCCACCTAGTGTTAAATTGCCCATGGGGGGAAATCTCTATTCCTCATAAGCTCGCTTCTCGGAGATTTCCCCGCCACAGTCACCCCTCCCAAGTAATCTATAGATTTTAAGTCTAACATTAATAACCCTATTTATTATCGTTTTTATGATCCTTGTATTTCATTGTGTGTGGCAAAAATAAAAATAAAATAAATAAAATATATGTTGAGTTGCATTAGTCTCCGCTCTTACTTGTTAGATTTATGAATATAAAAAAAATTCTACTCTAGGTCAACAGTGTCTTTTATTTCTTTGATGAGGGAGTTTTGGTAAGTTTACCAATCCAGCACATGATTTCAGAACTTTTTCTGCATAACATCTCAGGTATGGTGGAATAAAGGTTAGAATCTTTAAATCTTTCAGGCACTCATTTGCTCTTTCCACATGTATTCTGCACTGTGCAATAGTCTTGGTTTGCTTAACTTCACTCATTGAATTTTCCATTATCAAATTCACACCAACTCAATTGGGGGTAACGGGTCTTTATTACCTAAGACCGTGCGCGATGCTCCCCCTAACGGGGAGGTAAATACAAAACAAAACAAAAAAACAAAACAAATAATTTTCAGATTTGTACTAAATTCTAAAAACGTTGATCGCTCGCTGATCGCAAAGGGAATGCCTACTAATATGGCAACTGTCCGCTTATACTTGCCGTGTGTGGCGTGGAATTTCGCTGCAGTATTTTATTGTGATAAACAAGTCTATCACTCACTAAATTACACACCAACTTGATTGGAGGTAACGGAGTCTTTAGTGCCTAAGACCGTACACAAGGCTCCCAAAATACCCCCAAAGAAGTGGTGGGAAAATCAGTGAGTAATAGACTTGCTCATTATGTCGACAATGATAATCTTATACTGCAGAGAAGTATCAAGGTATTGTTCATATGCATTAGAAATCCAGTCTCCTTGCAGTTAATGTAGTGCCTGGGGACTCCACAGTGTCAGTCGCAATGGTGGTTCCTCTGAGATGAAAAGAGTGTCCCACATTGCTCACGCAACTTTTTTTTTGGTAGCAAATGTAGTATAAGTTAGTGGCTTAACTTGGTCCCCCGGATATGTTACACAAAGGCAGGACCATTTCGCAGCTTAGCAGAGTCATGTGCGGCTAACAATTTAAAGGCATGGACGATTGCTCTATGGGGGGCAAGTTTGGAGTGATCTATCTTTGGGACAGGCACCAACAGGGTGCGATTGTGATACTGAACTGTTTTTGACCAGGGAAACTTCAAGCATCAGGCCCCAATTATAAACATGAATATCATGTATGTGTAAGTGTTTCAGGGAGTTTGTGGATGCGATGAGTGGATTAGACTTCTGAAAGAAAGAGAAGAAGGCAATGACACGTACCCCAAAATGTTGCATCCAACGAGTTATGCCGTATTTACACTCAGGCGTTTACCATGGTAAAGATTAAGTGACTAAACATTGGTACATTTGTACAGTATTTATACTGGCCCAAATAACTAAGGTAAATCTGTCATCAATCACAATCTATGGAATTGGCGGCAAATTCTAAATCCATGCATAAAATGCTCGCATTTAAAAGAGAAGCTGTGGCTCTTTTAGTCCTTGCATTTGTTTTCTTGTTCTTGAGCAGCAAACCCAGGAATGGAGGTTGCTGCAGCTCTTCCTTTTTTAGGGCCTAAAGAGGTTGAGGCGAAGGCGATTAATTCTGCTACAAATTGCCCTTCGCAAGACAAAGCGTGTTAGACATGCGTGGTTGTGCCCAAGAAACCAATTCTGGTTCAAAACTCTATTAAACAAATTTTGTTGAATGGTGGAAGGGGAACTTTAGAATATCAAGACGTACTTTTGAAAGCGTGATTGACTGAGACTGACGCAATCCTGACTCCCGGATGTGAAATTCTTTGCGACCACAAGCGGATGTATCCGTCATCCAAACCTTGGTCACCGACCTTAACTACGCCTGCTCACAGGGTTAACTGAACGTTTACCTTAGTTAACTTTCTATTGTCTTGAATGGTGTTTACCAGGGTATCAGTTGGCGTTTACATGCGCAAAATATTTACCTACCTCAGTAGCATGCTCAAGTCTAAACACGGCATTAGTGAGGTCAAGCTGTCCGTGGAGTTTATGTAAAATGTCTGGTGTAATAGGGAGCTTTTGCTGAACCACTTTGCTATGCAGACACTTGATGCCACGCACGAGGAGTTCTTTCTGAAATTTAAATAGCGGGTCTTGCAGAGGGTTAGGAAATCCACATTGTTGGTGCAAGATGCACACAACATTCAAATAACATGCGATGCTAGATGTGGCGAGAGTCCGTGCTAGGAAGACCACATAGCGTAGCAAATTATGAGAAGAGCGTGGCACTGGTCTGTAACCAAAGTAAAGCCAAAAAAACGAAAGTAGGCACGTACTTGTGATTTGTAAGTAGCTGCTGTGCACTGCGTGAAAGCCTGTGTGTGGTATTTCTTCAGCTTGACATCAAGTTGCTGTTCCTGAGCATGTACTGCACCTGCAAAGGTAATGCATGAAAGGCGTGACATGAAAGATGTGGCGTAACACAAGGCCAGTTGTTCAAGGGGCAGAAAATGAGTTTCTCTACAAGGATTGCACAATGTGCAGGATCATGGATACGCGAAATAGCATGGCCAACACGTTAGCCACTGTGGATATATATCGAGAAGTGACGCGAAAGTTGTAGGTCGTTGAGAGCCAGAAAAGATTCTGTAGCCATTGCATCACAAGTTGGTTACTAGGAGTGCCTTTGTTTATCTTAGTGTTGTGGTGTTATCAATGCGCACAATGATCCACTTAGTGCGTAGTTGATCTTTCCAGTGCGTAGTTGATCTTTCCAGCACTCGAGGGCTATAAGAACTGAACGTTTCTTGCAAATTGATGTGCATGTTCGCCAGACTAGGATAGTTAGTGGCCCAGTTAACGTAGAACCAATCACCTTGAAAGAATCCTCCCCTGCCAATCGGACAGGCGTCGGAGAATTCTTCGGTGGGAACTGGCTCTGAATCTACGAAAAAGGTTTTGCCATTAAAAACCCCTAGAAATTCTTTCTACCATTCCAAATGTGCTTGCAGGGGAACGTTTATCCGGACATGATGATGTGGGTGCTGCATTTGGTTAACAGTGCCAATCATACGCCATAAGAAGGTCCCATCAAACACAACACGTGCGACAAAACTGAGCTTGCCAACAAGAGACTGCAAGTCCTGTTTTGTGACAGATCGCCTTGCAGTTGTTTCGCTAAGTAACAATTACAGTTTGCAGAGTTTGCGTTCAGGCAACATGAGTTGTTGCCTGCACAACAACTCATGAGTTGTTGTCCTAGTTAAACTGAAATCCGAGTTCGCCTAAGAGTTTAATCCATTCTTCGTATGCTTGTTGACACTCAACCTTAGTGTCGGCTATGATGAGGAAGTTGTCAAGATAGGCCAAAACCGTAAATCCTCGCCTTTCCACCATTCGCGTGAACGCTTGAGTTAATCTATGGAATATTTACAGGCTTTTTGCAGCCCCAAATGGAAGCTTACAGTTGTACAGATATGTGAGAGTGTTATCACCATGAAATTGCCATGCTAGTCCTGCCGTGGGGTAGTTGGACGGATGAATGGGCACATTGTCGATAAGCACTTTTAAGGTCAATTTTTACCAGATATGCGTTACTCTTGACAAGTTATACTGCTTTGTCCACTGTCACGTATGAATAGTGGTGTTGTGTGTCAGTGTGTATGAATTAACATTACTGTTGCAGTCGGCTTGGTATCACACCCAATGTGCTTACTATAGTAGGTTTTTCAGTTGTAACTATAGTTTCTATGCTGTATTTCTTTGCATATTGTCTTTTCAACTTTGTCGCGAACATCTTGTTCAGTTGCCGATTTGTAATTTCTCGCTTCTGGGTGTTGTAGTTCAGAGTCACGCAATAAAATTATAATGTGAACGCCCTCTGTAAGTCCTTGTAGCAGATAGTCAGTCAATATCATTAGTCAAATTTTCTGTCCAGATGTCAATGTTATTGTTTAACGGAGATGGGTGTAAACATGGGCCGGGTCCGAGTCATGTACATTGATGGGACATTGTGGGAGGGTGCTCATGTTGAGGGTGGGGCTGAGAACAATTAGCCAGAAGGCAGATGTGTTGAAAGGGGCTTTGAGGCATATTGCAGCCCGACAAAGAGTTAATAGACTTTTTTCGCTTGTACATTTTGTTTTCCCAATACAGATCATGTGATGATACTCAGGAGATTTGATCCTTTGTTTTGTTCATTAAAAAGAGTACACGCAGACATATTCATGCTTGCATGTTATTTTTTTAATGAACAAATCTCCTGAGTATCATCACATGATCTTTATTGGGAAAACAAAATGTACAAGCGAAAAAGGTCTATTGGCGACAGATTGGCTTGACAAATTGTGGTTGGTGGCCGGAATTGGAGCGTGAGTTGGCAGAAGGCCTAGCCAGGGTTTCGTTAAGTTGAGTCAGTGTGCGACGTTTTACAAGAAACCGCATATGAAGACGCTGTGAATCGCTGCCCCAGTGAAATCCATACTGGTGCTGAAGTTTACGATATTCATTGTCATAGACGACAACAGAGGCAAGAGTGTGGGACGCGAGCAATTCTGCTACTTTCACAAGGTATAAAAGATAATTGGCAATTTGGGACGGGCCTGAAAGCTTTCCTGTGTTTGACAGCTTGTGCATAATTCTGGCATTTGGGGCAACCCACATGGACAGTGAATGTTGTCTAATTTTGGCTTGATTCTGGGAGCATGTAGGACAATTTGTGCATCAGCAGACCCATCAATTTCTTGCTTGTCCTCAACGGAGCCATTGTACGTCACAGTACTTACAGAGTCAGGAATAAGCAAAGGTTTTGTCTCACCTTTTTGCTTGGACTGTTGGTGTTGAGTTCCCAAGAACACCTGTGGGTTGTTGTCAACCCTCTCAAGGGGTATGGAAAATGGCTGTCCTGTGGCTCCAACCATTACAAGTGGATCATCCATGGAGATTCCTCCGATCTTTTTTAGCAGGTCTTCCAGGCCTCCATCATTGGCTAGTGGGGGTGCTCTCGCTAGAATGTTTCTGCTCAAGTTTTTGGTCTGGGTCCGTACAGCTCAGCAGTTTTAAAAGCCTCTATGAACAGTGTCCTCTGCCCGAGGGTTAAGTCTAGTGTTGCTGCATCGTCCACTTGAACTAACTTTAAGGCATCCTCGCTGTCCAGGCCGTTTTCCTCTAAGGCCTCCATCGTGCTCTGCTTCAGTCCATTTTCACTGCACCATTTTTTAAAATCAAAACCTGTCGTGGCAAAAAATTACAGATTTGCACTGAATTCTAACAACGTTGATCGCTCCCTGGTTGCAAAGGGAATGCCTACCAATATGCCAACTGTTCGTTTATACTGACTGGGCATGGCGTGGAATTTCCGCTGTGGTATTTAATTGTGATAAACAAGTCTATCACTCACTAAATACATGCCAACTTGATTGGGGGTAACTGGGTCTTTATTGCTTAAGACCGTACGCAATGCTCCCCAAATAGCCCCAAAGAAGAATATCACTCACATAGAAATTAGGGAATATTAACAGACATGCCAGTGGGAACAATATCAGCTATCAAAAAACCCTTATTGGCCAGTATTAGATCTCCAGGTCTGAAGTGTTCTAATACTCCAGATTTTTCTACAGTGGCTTTGTCTGGTGTTGAGCCAGGAAACAATTTGCTCACATGAGTAATAACAGCATTCGACGCAACGCCAATCAGTGACTTAAAGGAGTTCATTTCCCTGTATGTCAAGTAAGTCAATTTCTGTTACATGACTCTTCTGTGACCGCGAGATCATAGGCATTTGAACTTGCATGTGACTACGAGGTCAGTGGAGCAACCCTGGGAAGTGTAGTGATAATCAAGCTTCTTTGGTCATCGCTTATAAACACTGTCCCAGTCTGTGTCCCTCATGTTGTGAGCTTGTAGGCAATGGTCTGTTGACATTTGTTTCCAGTGTTGGCCGTACTCACATAGAATGCAGAGTAAAATGCTCGGCTTTCTCCATTTTGCTGTCACCTCAACTGTGTCGTCGGTTCCAAATGTCTGTGGAGCTTCAGCTTGTCAGAGAGTAATTCCTGTTAGCCCTGCATGTTTGCACTGAGATGCTCATCTCAGGTGTTTTTTTTGCACTTTTCTACACAGTTTGAAGATCTCTTTCTGTCTCTCCCAACCATCTGCTTTTCAGCTTTGTAAATCCAATTCTGGCTCCTCAATGTCTTTGTGAGTGCACATGACCAACTCATACTCGAGTTGGGTCAGAATTACTGAGTTGGGGTTCATTGGCAGTGATGCAGCAGACTGGTGCTGCCACCTGCCTCTGAGGAAAGCAATTATAGATTGCCCTTGGACAAAATGGGATCAACGCATCCCATGGTTTTCTTTCTCAGCCAAGCTGCTGCCTTATCTGGATGCAGAAAGCTCTTAAATTGATAGGTGCATAGATGCCTGTCCATAGCTGGTTGGTGAGTTCAATTCATGGTGTGCTGTTACTAGCATAACGCACCTGTTGATAAATGCCTTGACTGTTTGATATTTGACTTCATGAGCAGTGCATCCCCCATTTGTAAGGATTGGCACTCTCCTCTACTTTGTCAATGAAGATTACTTCAATCTGTTACTGGAGTAATCATAGTGTTGTTAAATGGTCGCTGATTTGTCACCATGTTAATGTTCCCATGATGTACAGGGCCTTGTATTGGGAAGAACAAGCTGGTCATTCCACTGTTTGCATTTCCCACAAGGCAAGGTACCCTGTCTTTGTGTTTTTTTCTTCTTTTGGTTCAATTAGCGAAGGAAGTCTATACAAAATGTTGCTACTTCATTGTTTGACAAGCTGTTTTTCCAGATTTTCCGGAATTACTAGGGGTCTGCACCTCTTTCAGGATTGTATGCACAAAGTGCTCGGGATAACGCTCTTCCCACTTGGTGCTTTTCAATGAGGCTCTCTACAAAGCTTCTGTTTTTCATTGACCAACAAACACCAACTTTGACTTCAGTTAGATGGTAATGGATGAACAAAGGTTGGAAGAGTTCACAACATGGTTCTGATAACAATTCAGTTACTTTTCTCATGTCTCGTTTGAGCCTTAATTTGAACTGTTTTTTTTTAATTTGGTTCATTTATTGCAAGAGTTTTAACGAACTCTCATGGCTCACACTTGTACAAGTAGATGTACTTCGACCTTCCAACTGTTTCGTAAACTTTGCTTCTAGCTGGCATAATTATTGTAGCCTTTGTATGAGGATGGCTATGTCATTTCCAAGGAATGTAAGTTAGTCAGATGTTTTCTATCACATCCAGAAGCCATTGCAGCAGTATTGGGCACGGCTTAATTTGGGAATTATATTTTGACGTGGGTGCAATTTGGCCGTTAACCAGCGGCTAAAATTTGGAATAACATTAGTTTGGGTCCAATTCTTGGCGTTAAGGAACGGCTTACAATAGCGCTGTGCACAGATGACGTCACGAATTTGGGCACCCTACCGTGACTCAGACAAACTGCTCAACGTGCCAATTCTAAGAGAGCTGTGTATGAGAATATGATGGTCGTGAGTAGTTCTGCTCAATCTTTTACGATTCTTACTGAAGATGACGGGATTCCAGGTTCAAAATTCGAAAAGGAAACAGAAGAATATACTGTGGAACAATTAAAACGGTGGCTGAAGTGCTGTGGATTGAAGCAGAGCGGAAAAAGAGGGGAATTATTAAATTGTGTCTGAGGTTGCATTGCGAGTGGCAGCCACCGGAATCTTGAACCTAGCATCGACGATGGAAAATGGTATGCAGTGAAAGCTCTCCAGGAACAAAAAGCTCCGTCGGCTGGTTGGCGAAAATTTCCATCGCAAGACATTCCAGTGCTATTTTAACTACCGTGGACACTACATCTGCACCTTTTTATTTTAACAATGGCTGGTTTCTGTATGATGGCCTTAGGGGGGCAACCCACAGGAATTTGACTTCGGTAGCAAAGCTCTACCTGGGTAGGGATTTTGACATCCACAACAGTCCCCTTGAGGAAAAAATTTTACTCAGTCCCCATCTTGGAAAGTAGAGGGGGCCTGGCCAAGGGTGGGAATTTCAATGGGGACCCAAGAATGGGGTACCGTAATTTCCGGCCGTTTACCCGCACAGCACATTACCCGCATCGGTCAATTATTGAAATGAAGGGAAAAAGTTTTCAACAGATTATCCGCACTGGCAGATAACCCGCACTGAAAACAAAAGAAAATCACGCTTTAAAAGTCCCTGCCTCACGAAGTTGGATTGACAAGCCATTGAATTGTTTGCGTGGCCATGGATAGATAGCTCGTACAAAAGCCGAACATTGCAAAAATAATTTCCATCTAGCTGCCAGTTCCATGCCAGTCCAATTTGTCCAGTTAATTATTCGATGCATTTATGTGTAGACTCGTTAGAATGCACTGCAGCAGAACATGATTTGGTCGATCGATCGTTGAAGTCCGCCATTTTTAGGTTGAGAGAAAGCTGGGGCGAGTGTAAAATTTCCTTTTGGTAGGGGGTCGAAGGTGGGGCAGTCAAATCAAAACAAATCATGATTCGTGATTGCCGTGACTTTCACTGCTCTCCGCTTGTGTT
>JAHPZR010007403.1:7500-10000 GCA_019787425.1 Platygyra sinensis | reverse complement strand
ACGTTTTTTTAATTTTAAAAAGAAGATATAGTGTAGTGTGTGTATGTGTGTGTGTGTGTGTGTGTGTGTGTAATTGTTTGTGGCAACCGTAAATCCTGTATAAGTAACAATGTATTAATGTTTTGTATAAATAAAGTCAGGGGAAAAAAAAATGTAATCCTTAGTCATTGTAGCTTTTCCTGTAGGGGGAGGGGTGGCTGGGAAGGTAAACGGAGGGGAAGGGTAGGGTAAGCCATGTGGAATGTTTGCTGTTCCTTTTTCGTAGGAGGGGGGAAGGAGTGAGCCAGGAAGTAATATATCAAACGCGAAAGACCATGTTTGACCACATTTCTTAACTTTGAGGTGTTTGGAAATGTGGTCAAATTAACAAATTGATGTCAGTTTCTCATGCGTCTGTCCTGTTATTGATCATGAATTTCATCATAACATTGTCAAAGTAGCTGTGGATCCCACGAGGGGATAGCCTAGTGGATCCGCAGACTACTTTGACAATGTTATGACAAAATTCATTGTCTATAACAGGACGGACATATTAAAAATTGACGTGCATTTGTTTTTTACGGTAACTAACTCTCAAATTGCCCACTCGCCTTTTTGTCGCATAGCCGCATCGCCTAAATTATAAATTCACGTGTCTGTGTGCTTATTGACGATAAAAACCAGCCAATGAGCGCGCGAGAATTTGTGCAGTTATCATAAAAAAACACTGTCTTGAGTGTTTGTGATATCTTCTCAATCGAAACTAAAACTAAGGAGAAAACGGAGAAATAAAATCGTAAAAGTCTATGCAAATTAAGATCAGATATTTAAACTCTGTCACGGTCATGATTTCCCTTGTTTAAACTTCATGAATTAGTAATGAGTTTGAGAAATGTTTGTCATCTATGATTTTCAAGCTTGAATATCCTTGTCTATTTTCTAGAAAGCATATGCAACGTGAATTCAAACCCTCCTACTCGACTTTGGAAATGGCCGCTGGGAGAGTTATGTGGTGTTTATATTGACGCTTGAATATCCTTGTCATTTCTAGAAAGCATATGCAACACATATTCGAACCTCCTACTCAACTTTGGACATGGCCGCTCGGAAAATTATCTGGTATTCACGGGTCACTATCTTAGATCGGAAAATATTTGTCTCATAATTAATGGGGGATAACTTCGCGATTAACTTTCTGCTGACTTTTTTTATCTAAAAATTTGGAGTGTTTAGTCAAAAATTTCAGATCGGACGACACAACGTGAATAACAAACTTATTATTCACTGTTCTGTTCAGGCAGTTTTAATTTGGAGCTTAACAAACTAGACGACACATAGAACATTTGAAAATCTTGTCATCCACTTAAAGTGCATATGAAGTGAAAAATAATTTTCGCTTATTTGAAAGTCCTTCCAAAATACAGAAGAATGGCATTTTTCTTTTTGAAATATCTTTTTTTGTTTCAGAGATATTAACGTTTTTCTATTACGCAAATTAGATCAGTGATGACGTCATATTGTTTGCAGCTAAAAATTGTAAAATACTGAATAAACAATATCTCTAGAAATATTAAAAGCACTGTCCTTGAAACTTGGCACCATAATTGTCCATCACAAAAGAAACAAAATGACACCCTTAGTGCTGTTGCCATAGCAACTCTTTCGGCTCCAGTCTCTTTTTGTCGAAAAAACAAATCCTCCATTTTCAACCTCTTAAGTGAGAGAAGGGGTCCTACATGGAACATACACAGTTCCCATGTTGTCATAACTCCCCACGATGGATTGTGTAGGGTAGATGGATCTTGTTTTCAGACAAAAACTGGGATTTTCATTTTTTATTAAAACAACACCAGTGGCAAAACTGTTGTCATGGCAACGGTGCTAAGGGTGTCATTTTGTTTCTTTTGTGATGCACATTTATGGTGCCAAGTTTCAAGAACACTGCTTTAATATTTCTGGAGATATTGTTTATATAGTATTTTACAATTTTTAGCTGCAATATGACGTCATCATTGATCTAATTTGCATAAGAGAAAAATGTTAATATCTCTGAAACGAAAAAAGATATTTCAAAAAGAAAAAAGCCATTCTTCTGTATTTTGAAAGGTCTTTCAAATAAGGAGAAATTATTTTTCACTTCATATGCACTTTAACAAAACACCATACCACCCTTAGTGAAGAAATAAACATCATCTTCCTCTACAGCCAAACATCTGCTTCCTCTACAGCCAATCCCCTTGATTTCCAATCAATGTTGAAAGAGGCTCTGATGAGACTGTGATGTGGTTACAACATTGTTCCAGGGGGGAGGGGGCTAGAATGAGGAGTGCAGAAGGAGAAAAAGGTTTGTTTCTAGGCATTGTCTCAACTAGTATATACTATTGTCCCTGGTTTCAATCAACGAAAAATTATTCACCTGGCAGAGAGCAAACAATACATTCTGGCCGTAGCAATTTGAGCCTATCAAATGTAGAGTACTATTGAAAAAAATACAATTCCAATTTGTTTGTTTGTAGTGAAT
>JAHPZR010007403.1:0-2500 GCA_019787425.1 Platygyra sinensis | reverse complement strand
CAGTTTTGCCACTGGTGTTGTTTTAATAAAAAATGAAAATCCCAGTTTTTGTCTGAAAACAAGATCCATCTACCCTACACAATCCATCGTGGGGAGTTATGACAACATGGGAACTGTGTATGTTCCATGTAGGACCCCTTCTCTCACTTAAGAGGTTGAAAATGGAGGATTTGTTTTTTCGACAAAAAGAGACTGGAGCCGAAAGAGTTGCTATGGCAACAGCACTAAGGGTGTCATTTTGTTTCTTTTGTGATGGACAATTATGGTGCCAAGTTTCAAGGACAGTGCTTTTAATATTTCTAGAGATATTGTTTATTCAGTATTTTACAATTTTTAGCTGCAAACAATATGACGTCATCACTGATCTAATTTGCGTAATAGAAAAACGTTAATATCTCTGAAACAAAAAAAGATATTTCAAAAAGAAAAATGCCATTCTTCTGTATTTTGGAAGGACTTTCAAATAAGCGAAAATTATTTTTCACTTCATATGCACTTTAAGTGGATGACAAGATTTTCAAATGTTCTATGTGTCGTCTAGTTTGTTAAGCTCCAAATTAAAACTGCCTGAACAGAACAGTGAATAATAAGTTTGTTATTCACGTTGTGTCGTCCGATCTGAAATTTTTGACTAAACACTCCAAATTTTTAGATAAAAAAAGTCAGCAGAAAGTTAATCGCGAAGTTATCCCCCATTAATTATGAGACAAATATTTTCCGATCTAAGATAGTGACCCGTGAATACCAGATAATTTTCCGAGCGGCCATGTCCAAAGTTGAGTAGGAGGTTCGAATATGTGTTGCATATGCTTTCTAGAAATGACAAGGATATTCAAGCGTCAATATAAACACCACATAACTCTCCCAGCGGCCATTTCCAAAGTCGAGTAGGAGGGTTTGAATTCACGTTGCATATGCTTTCTAGAAAATAGACAAGGATATTCAAGCTTGAAAATCATAGATGACAAACATTTCTCAAACTCATTACTAATTCATGAAGTTTAAACAAGGGAAATCATGACCGTGACAGAGTTTAAATATCTGATCTTAATTTGCATAGACTTTTACGATTTTATTTCTCCGTTTTCTCCTTAGTTTTAGTTTCGATTGAGAAGATATCACAAACACTCAAGACAGTGTTTTTTTATGATAACTGCACAAATTCTCGCGCGCTCATTGGCTGGTTTTTATCGTCAATAAGCACACAGACACGTGAATTTATAATTTAGGCGATGCGGCTATGCGACAAAAAGGCGAGTGGGCAATTTGAGAGTTAGTTACCGTAAAAAACAAATGCACGTCAATTTTTAATATGTCCGTCCTGTTATAGACAATGAATTTTGTCATAACATTGTCAAAGTAGTCTGCGGATCCACTAGGCTATCCCCTCGTGGGATCCACAGCTACTTTGACAATGTTATGATGAAATTCATGATCAATAACAGGACAGACGCATGAGAAACTGACATCAATTTGTTAATTTGACCACATTTCCAAACACCTCAAAGTTAAGAAATGTGGTCAAACATGGTCTTTCGCGTTTGATATATTACTTCCTGGCTCACTCCTTCCCCCCTCCTACGAAAAAGGAACAGCAAACATTCCACATGGCTTACCCTACCCTTCCCCTCCGTTTACCTTCCCAGCCACCCCTCCCCCTACAGGAAAAGCTACAATGACTAAGGATTACATTTTTTTTTCCCCTGACTTTATTTATACAAAACATTAATACATTGTTACTTATACAGGATTTACGGTTGCCACAAACAATTACACACACACACACACACACACACACATACACACACTACACTATATCTTCTTTTTAAAATTAAAAAAACGTGGGCTGGTTAATGTACTGAGCAAGGCTGCACTACAAGACTAGTTACATATCAAGGCTTGAACTTCCACTTTTTATGAAAAATATGAAGAATATTATTCTTCCGCGCAATATACAATTCAGTGTGGTATTTTTTACATAACAGTAGTTTAAATGACTGTAAGCTGGGTTTCCTATTATTTCTTTTACAATGGTAAATTACTGATTTTCCGACCAAAATACAGTAATTCAAAAAATCATTACCATTGCCAAGGACCCCTACAATAATATCTTTTAAAGATAACAGAATAGTTTCTTTTGTGTTACAATACCAATACCACTTAAAATCATTCCAAAAATTTTGCGAGACAGAACAATTAAATATCATATGTTCTATTTCTTCTCTGCTTAAGTTACAAAAAGAGCAAAGGTCTGAGTCTAATATTCCTAATATTTTCAAAAGAATATTTGTACAAGTTATATAGTCAAGTACTTTAAACTGAAAATCTCTTAAAGATGTTTCTATGCATACTTTTATTGGTATCAGGTAAACCTCAGATAAATCCTCATACTCAATGTTAAATTTATCCTGCAGCTTTTTTGCAGCGTTTGGTAATGTAGCTTTTAGCTGAATTAAAAGATTATAATACTGTTTACTTTTGGCCAAACTGACATCATAAA
>JAHPZR010007402.1:122500-172457 GCA_019787425.1 Platygyra sinensis | reverse complement strand
GAGATCTTGGTAGAGAAAGGGTTATTTATTAATATGAATTTTAGAGTCCTGGAAAAATCAATCTGAGTCCTAAAAGAGCATGAACCTTGTACAGAACATGATCATCATCATCATTCCTTATAGCCCCTAATGGGGCATAGGGCTGCAATGTGGCATAGGGCCTCCTCCAGTGATAATCTACGTAACAGGTATACACGTATGAATTGATACTGCTGGTCTCATCTTGAAACTGAAACTGCTTTGAAAATTTAAGTGCCTCTGTTTTAGTCATCTTTGGGTTTAAGGTCTTTAAGTATAATTTTTTATAGTAAGAAATGTGTCAATTGTCTATGTGCTAATAAGTTTTTAGTTCAGTTTATGGATTCTAGGGATATATGTTAATTTGCAAGTTCCAGCTTTTGGTTTAGCTGTTCTTCAGTTATTAGACTACGGAAATGTGGAAAAATATCTAAGTAGTGTCAAATGTTGATGACAAAAACAATATATAACCGTTATGGTAAATTTGTCCACAATCCTGAGGAGGCGTCTCGTAAGTGAACCAGAACAAGACCACTCACACAAAATGGCAGCCAAGGTGTCTGTGATTTCAAGATGCCAAAAAACATATCTTTGGTTTGTGATTCATTGTGGAGATTTTTTTGAGGAAGGAAGGCATCTTTTTGGGCAAGAGGGGAATGGATGAGTGAGTTTTGAGAGTTACTCACCCAAACGGTGAGTGCTGCCAATATCTAGTTTCCCACACCCTAATTGTACATGTACATTTATCTACGAAGAAATTTGTAGGATATCATGTAAAAGTCTAGTACCTGAATATGATTCTCCATTGGCATTATGAGGACTTGCATTTATTCCAGAAATGTGAGAATCTGAGTCAGAAAGGCAGTAATTGAGTAGGCATTAAAAACTACAGATTGTTTCAGACATTTTGCAACAGGTTCTTAGTTATGTACAGAACAAGTTTCCTTCCTCTGGGATTATTTTTCCTTTCCGTGGCCACGGTGTCAAGGAGCAATGAAAAACTGTTTAAACTGAAACCATGTTCAATCACCTTGAATGAGCAACACAGTTTAGAAGAGAAACAGTTAACAACAGTTTTTACTGTATTTTTATGACTGCTTAACTTTAAAAATCAAATCTGTTAAAGCTTAAAATCAACAGTGCCAGAAGAGAAATTTCATATCTCCACCTGGCCATGCAATATCCTGTATATTTGTCAATGCGGCCAAGTTTATGGGAAAGTGGCCAGATTATCAAAATAGAGGTTAAATTTCTATTGATGCTGAAAACCCCATTTAGGGAGCGTCAATAGACCTCTTTAGCTTGGGTGGTTTGTTTTCCCATTTCAGATCATGTGATATTCTTTTGAGAATTTATTCTTTTATCTATCTAAAAAATATTCATCCATATACACGGAACTATTTAAAAATTTAAAAGCAAGATTTCTCAAGAGTATCATCACATGGTCTGAAATGGGGCAACAAAGTGTCTAAGCTAAAGAGGTCTATAAAGTATGTACACCTACCTGTAGGTATACAGCTGTTTCGAGAAAGGTTGTGAAATGGGGAAAAGCTAATGCGACAATGTCGCAAGTTATTATGGGTAATAATAATTTTTTTCAGTTGCTTGAGTGAACCTCAATCAATCAAAAACAAACTCTTATACCCATAATGCCAATGGGCATTGTCATGCACGATTTTACACTTTTGTGGGACATTAACCTTTGTCGAAACAGCTGTATAATATCAGGAGCCCATTACCCGGAGCCTCCATCTCCCATACAAAACCTTTGAGACAACCTTTGCGCGTATCTTTCTATTTTTAGAAACTGCGGGACTCTTAGATTCGCGCGCACTATATGGCATACAGTGCAATATAACTCAATACGACACAGCACAACCAGCACAACACAACTCAACACAACGCAATGCATTACACAATATGCTTTCTTGGGAATTTAAGCTAGCTTGGGGTGTAGACTGTTCTAAAAATAGAAAGATATGCGCAAAGGTTGACTCAAGGATATATGGGAGATGGAGGCTCCGGGTAATGGGCTCCTGATAATATCTAATTAATGTATTCTAACTCTAAATCATGCTCTTAGAATTTTAAATTGCCTATGCTTTCTCTGAAAGGTTGCCTACAACAAAAAGTGGAAAGTTGCATCACTGGACATCTCAGAGAAACCACCATCAGAAGTAACTGTACTGTAAGTGAAATTAAGATAACCTAATTATTATATCATACAATTGCTTGGTTAACATTATTTTGAAACGGTGAATATAGGTTTTACTCACTTACTTACCCGACTCTGGTCGTTTTCTTTTCACTGTATTATCAGTAACTGCATCATAAAATCCTGAAGGTCAAGCATTTATGTATTAACTATTATTAATAGTTGTAATAAGCAAAATAAGCAATAATTGTTTAATTACAATGGTTAAATTGGTGAGTGAGAGGTGACTATGTCTTGTGGTCAAGTCAAGTTGAATCAAGTCAAGTCAATTTAAACACAAGATCCTACCATATTTACAGGAAGAAATATGGTCCTCCTAGTAGTCATTTAATTCATTTTAGAATAAATTCACTACAGTACTTTTAATATAGGAAAAATTATATGTGATATACCGGTAATAACCTAATTTGGTCAAGGTTTCTATAATTTATATTGTGTTAAAAGTAATCTTTACCATGTAGTATATGATTTGAAACCTATGTGCTCTCCTTTCAGTACCGACTGTTGAATTATATATTTACTAATGTTAAGCTTTTAAAAATTGGGTTGTTGCTGACTGATCAATGTACCTTTTGTAATGTAAATGAAGAGACTGTATCATCTTTTCTTTGAATGCTCTCACGTGCAAGCTTTTTGGGAATGCTTCGTTGAATGGTGGACAGCTGTCGCTAATGAAAATTTATCTTTGACACTCAAAGATGTTATCTTAGGTTTTCCAGAAAGGAACGACATATTAAATTATTTGCTGATTCTAAGCAAATTGTGTATCTGGGAATGTCGGAGGTCAAACCACTGTCTAAATTTTAACTTGTTTTTGTATAAAATTGAAGTTAAAAAAGACACGGAAAGATATATTGCTGTAAAGAATGGGACTCTTGAAGAATTTTAATAGAAAATGGGGCCTTTTCCAACATTGAGCAGAAATGCAAGGATGGCTTGCTACAGTCACTCTAGGTCATATATTTAAAAACACGTAGCATATATTTTTATATAATAATAGAATTAGGGTTGTTAATGTGATCTGAACAATACCCAAGTTGTGCTATTGTCATGTGTGTAATGTGGGTGTGTGTGTGTGTCTGTGTGTGAGTTTGTAGCGTAACCTATCACATTTATTAATGTAACGGATTACATTATGATCAATAAAGGTTATAAAATGTAGTATATGATTGATGAAGCTTTAAAATTGTATGCGTGTACATTTGAAATAATAGTCAAATTCCACTCAATCCAATTAGAGCTTATGTGTAGATCAGACTAGTGGTACATTTTTTGCCCTTCTTTTGGCTGGGTACAACTTTTTGTGTTTATGTCGAGCAGTTGAATAAAAAAAACCAGGGAATGCCATATTCAAACTCAAACAAGTTCTTCACAAATTCTTCTGCCATGTGTGTCTGTGTGTGTACAATGTATATGTACCTGTAGGCGGGCTTGGGTGGTGGCCTTGGTCCTTGTTTTTGATGCGAGCTGTGTCAGGTTTCAAGTAATGAATAGAAACGGCCCTGAGGGGGTGGAATAGGTTTACGGGATCGGCGGATTTGTTAAATATTTTAGCCGGATTCTGGATCAGAGCGAAATTTAAACGGATCTGCGGATCCTATGATCACTGCGGATCGCGGTTCTATCATTTTTGGGCCCGGATTTTGGATTTTGGTTGTTAGGAAGTTCGGATTGTGGATCTCCAGGTTGCCCCAAAAATTTCAGTTTCTCTTTTTTTTTGTGCCGGATGTCACGCAGTGGAGAAAATGACTAGAAATAGTGACGCACTTAAGCTTGATGGGTCCGCGATGGCCGTGATGAAAGTTGCCTTCTACCGCGTGGAACGCTTCATCTTTCAGGACGATACTGGTGTACCAGGTACTGGTGTTGAAGGCAGTCGAGATGGGTTTGGCTCAGAACTGCCAATTCCAACAACCAATGGGTCTTTGCGTTGAGTTTGACTCGGTTGTGTATGTTTGCGACGCTCAATCAAACGAATCAAAAGATAATCACCCCAATTCCAAAACAGTGTTATTTTTTAAGGCTGTTAGAAATCTTATCATTCCAGGCTGGTGCTCTAATTTTACTTTTAATTATTTCATTGAATTTTGTAACTTTTTTTGTGAGAACAAATAAGATTGATGTTGTTGCTGTTGATGATGCTTTCTCAGTGCAAAACTGAGAAAGGACAATCTCCTCCACCAAAAACATTGCCACAGGCCGTGGAAAAGGTTAGATTTTGCAAGAAATACTCACTGAGTATGAAACTCTGTTCGGTCTGTAGAGGGATGCTCCAAAGTAACGCTGAATGGTTTCTGAATGGCATGGTTTCTGCTGCAACTGTTAGGTCTTTCGATATAATAGTCTGAGGACTGGAGAGACTGACTTCGCGGTTTTCTACGCTGTCTTATTATGATGGCAACAATCTCCTCAGCTGAATGACGCTTGATGTCGGACAAACAATTTGCGGATTCGGATTTAGTTGATTTTTTGAGCGGATCGACAGATTCAGCCATTAATTTAGCGGATCAGCGGATTTACATACCCTTATTCACCCCCTCGCCCTGTACCCCTCAGTTTTGTTGACCTCTGGACATCAGTGGCCGTTTTTATGCTAGAGACGGTTAAAATTTGTCTAGACAACATTAACGTCTAAAGCGGCCTTCACACGGCAACTCAAGTTGGCAAACTCATGTTGGAAAACTTCAAAAAGTTGGCAAACTCGTTCCTTCACACGTCAAACTCGTGGCAAATAACAAACACGGCAATTTCCAACATGGCCGCTTTTTAGTGCAGTTTCAATCACGTACAACAGTGAAACAGAGGATAAGAAGAGAAGATCCAGAAAGCGGTGGAGAATTAGAAAGATTTGGACGAAACCAAGTTTGTCTGCGCGCTCCTCCGTTTTGTTTTGGTTGTTTTTAGTATCTTTGTAGGCTATAGATGAAAGGTCCCGAACAGCCGGACAATTGTGAACCGCTTTGGTATTAAATTTAAAAAGTGTTGACTCGCGTCCCCCATTTTGTGAAGTGTCACGCAAATAAATCACTTGAATAGAGCTCGTTTTGATTGGTTGAAAATTACCAACACATGTTGGCCAACCGTTCACACGTCAGATACGAGTTTACCAACACGAAAAAGTTGGCGAAAAAGTTGACGAGAATAGAGGCAAGTTCTATTTGTCGCCAACAGTTTGCCAACTTGTTTGCCGACTGTTTTTGTGCCGTTCACACACGTCAACTTGAGTTTGCCAACACGAGTTTGCCAACTTTAGTTTGCCGTGTGAAGGCCGCTTAAGACGTTAAAGCCGTCTGTATAAAAACGAGACGCATTTAAGTACACGACCTTACAAAAAAAAATACTTTTTTTGTCGTAACAAAGACTGGGTGCTACACTCGACGACATTGGAAACAAGCAACTTTTACCGCGTCAACTAGTACTAGATGGTAACATGGCAGGCAGTTAAGGGCGTCACAGTTAACGTCTCAAACGTTAAAGGCGACTGATAAGAGCGTCGTTTAGACGCTCTTAAAAGAAGACGTTAAAGTAGACAGACGTTAAAGGCATCTCCTTATTTTTCGTTTTTATAGTAGACGTTAAAGCCGTCGCGAGACAGCTTTAACTCCGAGACAATAAAGTCCATAGCATAAAAACGGCCAATGACATCTATCCACTGACTATCTATCTATCCACTTCCGAGATTTTCGATGCTTGCGTCTGTAATCTTGGCCCCCTGATCCTTTCTAGTTTTTCTAATCTTTCGACCTTTTCCAGAGCGGTTGGCTTCTTTTGGCTAAGATGGCCAGACCGAATGGCGGTGATATTAATGATTTAGCAACAGGATGGAACGTCAGATGACGACCGAGGTCGCGCAGAATAGTCTGGATTCTGTTCTGATTTGACCATATTGGGTATTTGTTCTGCGCGCGCCGTCGTCGTCGTCAGACTACTTTCCTTTCAAAACTTTTGCAAAATCGCTCAACATACAGACACAATTCGAAATGTTTGGGAAAAGAGTAATGACGCGTACTCGTTGTCGATAAGAGTACAGACCACGATAAACCATATTTCGATTTTTACATTTTTATGCATGTTTTTACGACGATATCCAACGTCAAAGAAAATGTTTTCTTTCAGAGCGCGAGCTGAAAAAGGCATTGCGCGACACATTGACGCGAGCAGCGTGGTTGGGACCTAGTAATTTTTATTGGTTCGTTCTGAGCATGCGCATGCAAGTATCCTGGACTCCCTGGACTCTTCTTTCGCTCGCCCGGGTCCAGCCTCTATATGAGGCGGGAAGAAAGAGAGTTCAGGGACTGGACTATTTCATTCGGAAAGAAAAGTTCTGAGCGCGTTTTCAAGGAAAGTGAACAGGCTGAAAACTTTGAAAGAAACAAGCGTGTTTTCGGGTCATCTCTTGTATATGGGTATGAACAATCTTTTTCTTTCACTGGTATGTGGACAACAACCTCGTTTCCAGGGCCTTTTTCCCCTTTCCTCAAGCCAGTGAAAAGGCCCCAGGGACGAGGTTGCGTGGACAAAAAAAAAACAGTAAACTGTTTACAGAAAGAAATGTTATAACCAGTTTGTGCTTACATATACTACCCATTGAATTTTCTTGTGATCTTTTATGCGATATCTATTTTTAAAAAGTTTTTGTGTTAACAATTATAAATCAATTATTAATGCAATAAGTTAATAATAAATGCAGATGGTGGGTGGTGGGTGGGATCTTATTTACAGGCAAAAAAGGGCGGGATGGTGGAATTAACAGGAAAAAGCGGGAATCTGAACCTCTACCCCGTCTACTCGAATTGGTCGTGTTCTTTGTACGTACACTCACTAATGAATTAAGAAAATCTGGACATTAAAACATTTTCAGATGCGTGTGAAATTCTACATCTATGTCTACAAGTTATTTAGGTCGATAAAATTGTTAAGATATCACACCAACCTTAAAAAAACAAACAATAAATTAATTAATAAATAAAATAAGAGTAGAATATAAAATACCGATATAAATCAGTATTAGATGAGATAACTAAATAAGTTATATATAACGATTATTTCAGAAAAGCTGTAACCAAATTTGAACGATTCTAAGGAAGTTGATGAAACAATAGCTAACAATGGCCTCAAGGAGGCAGTTCCAGTCCGCTATAGTTTTTGGAAAAAAATAAAAATTGCCAATATTTGCATATGGTATGCGAAGTTTACTCAACGATAACCGTTAGAAAGCAATGGATATTTGAGGAAAAGCGTCCGAAAGGCAAGGATAACATACCAACCAGCAAAAATATAAACTAAATGAGCTTATATAGCGAAAAAAAAAACAATTAAACAGTTATGCAATTTAATAAATAAGTAAAAGACTAGATAGCTTACGGATCCGGCTATGGAAAGTGGATGCTGCATTCAACTAACATCAAATACCTCACGCAGGAAAGCAAGGGAGGCCTATCTGATACACAGAGGCCAAACACTAGAACCGAATGGAATGAACCGCCGAAATGAACGTTGACTGTTTACCTTATTTTTAGTGTTGTATACATTTATCTACATTTGTTTAACAAATAAAGAAGGCCTAAGCCGTGTATTACACTGTGATAAAACACGACAGGCATTTGAGAACACGAGGGAAATGTAGAAAACACGAGCCGCAGGCGAGTGTTTTCTACATTTCTCGAGTGTTCTCAAATGACTGGAGTGTTTTATCACTGACAGTGTAATACACGGCTTAGGCTTCTTCATTTGCTTTAATGATGTAGATTATACGCGCGCAAAACTATAAAACACGCTTTTTCTATGTTTTATACTTGATAAAACATAGGTTTTTGACCAATCAGAGCGCGGCGCAGGGTCCTATCTATGTTATAAAACCTTATATATCACTGTTCATGTTACTTTTATTAGTTAAACATTAACTGCCATTGTCATATCACCTAGCTATATTCAAATTTTAGAGCCGTTATTTTTTACTGTATTAAGTACTGGCCCTGAAGAAGACTAGCTCTGCTAGTTGAAATATAGGCCAATAAATTTTGCCCTTCTGCCGTAGTACCAGCCTTGCAATAAATTTGGTTTTATTGCATTCGTTGTTATAAGAGACGAGGATCCACCAAAGAGGTCAAATGGGAACTGTGATTTCTGTCACTAGGGGAACGAGATTTGGGTCACTGGGACCGAGAATCACAAACAAAACATATGGAATGGAACTAAGGTCCTAGGTTCTATACCCCCCGCCCCCCCTTCCCGCCACTTCTTCAGCACCGTCAGTGACGGCTTCGTTCGGTTTTACTTTGTGACCAAGTAACACCAACGTTTGTCTTTGAGTGAACTGAATTTGTGACTGTCTTGACCTCTGTATAGTTTTAACAGATTACCTGGAGGCACAGAGGGCTCTTATCACAGATTTGAGGGTCGTTAACATGACGACAGAAAAGGACAGACATTGCCTATCACCTGAATCTGACCGAATCAGCGAGAAGACGACCAGACCCATAGAGGAGGGTGATGTGATTGCCTTCATGGGAAATGCGAAAACTGGCCAAACCGAGATAGAGAAACTGTCACACGAAAATTCAGGACGAGCTGTGATGGCCGGCGTAATAAAGCCGATCGGCTTACATTTATGCTCATGCACCTCGTCATGACGTGGAAAAAGGTAGAGTAAAAACATTGTCTATTTCCCACCCCACTTTTCACCTAATCCTTTGTCCCTTTACAGACAATGTCACTAATCCAGATTTAAATCCGTTCTTCCGTGATGCTGTCGTAGCATTCAAAAATGTATGTCTGCTCAAGCGCCCCGTTACGGTCACCAAGCGTATGACCCGAAGTATGACCCGGAGAACTATTAAACATCCCTTTGCCAGTAAGTCGAGTACCGGACAGAAAACATTTTACTACCGCATGGTGCACATCTGGAACAATCTACACTACACTCTTACAACCGCAAAATTGATGTCTACCTTTAAGTTTTACCTGAAAATTAATGATTGATTACTGACTTCTTAAATAGCACGTCCTGATGGATATATGGATACTCGAGTACACCAGCAATACTACCGAGCCTGCATCATATTGTATATAAATCCTGACACAGATGACCAATCCGGTTCCTCCCTTTCATCTCTTGGCTTAGAAAAGACCTCAAATGATTTATGGGAACTGGAACTTTACACATGTAATCTGGGATGGGTTTTAAGATATGTTTGTGCCCGGCTACGTTTAGTAAACTTGTCAAAGGGACTGAACACAAAGACCCTCCCGAGAATTGCAGTGCTATGGAAAGTTTGGTTATTATATGTTATTTGTAGGTACGACCGAGACGGTATGTGTTATCGGCCTTGTTAAGGTTAAAGTACTTGGCACGGTCCAAAACGGTGAGCGTGTATACGCGGCAGTACACCAGCCAGGTGTTGCCATTCCAGAGACGCAGATTCCGTTACGAGCAATGGCCGGTCGCACCCCAAAATTACTGGGTCAAGCCCTGGAGAGCAGGACGAGCTATAAACAAGACAGCATTCACTTGGTTCATTGCTTTGTATCGATAGTGCTCGGTATTCAGTCGGGACAGCTCACTAATGCCATTAACGACCTTCAAGAAAGGATGCAGGGAAGATTTGAGGATGTTGTGGTAATGAACAGGTCAAAGTGGCTTAAAGGTATAAGGGAGCGGTTTTTTTTCAGTTATATTTAGCCATCCATGTGACGTTCACTCGTGTTGTGCTTTGAAGTGGCAGCCATGAACAACTGTTTTGTTTTGTTTTGGGCCTTTCAGCAGCACCATGGTATAACAAGAGCTAAGGTACTTACTTGGCTATGCTCTGTTTATGAGTCTTAGCAAGAACGAATAACTGTTCATCCCTGCACTCTACAGTTTAAAGGTTTAAAGTTTTGGCCAGACTGCAGAGATCTGTAGGGTAACCATGAACAACCTGATCACTCATTTCAAACGGCTTACTTGAATCTGATCGTACCTCTCCCGACCCAGAGATGTATATATATATATATACAGTTCAACCTGGAAACGGTCGAGGAATAATTATAATATGCGACGGGAAGGGGGAACTAAAGAAATTAACATGATTAATATTGCTTCTTGCTACAGTTATCGAGTTAAACACAGACGAGATTATAAAGGGCAAAACCTTTAGAACCTTTATCTGTTATTGCCATTGTAATAAAGGTTTGTGGGCTGCAAACGTGCGACAATTTTGGACCGCCAGTGTAGACTACGAGTAATCGCTCCCTCGCTTAGTCCGTCGTGCGCGACGACGCGTCGCGCGAAATCCTGGCCATCTTTTTCTCGGGGTTTTTGTTCGCGTCTAAGTGAAAGAGGGACTTCTCGTAGTCTACTACCAATAGTGTAATTCACTAATAACCGGGATGTGTCTGTATGAATTTCAGGTTTGAGCTGGAAGTTGTTAATATTCCTCGCGGTCCTCGGATTGCTTACTGCTGTCTTGTACGAGTTCCTGGCTCCAGGCACTTGGTACAAGTACCAGCTCTGTAAACGAGGAAGCATCGAGGGTCACACAGCATCTTTTTCATTTACGACACACGATATCCAAGTATGTATAGCACCAGATATTTGTGCTCAGGGTAAAGTAATTTCCGTAAAACAAGTTAAAATGTTATTTGAACCAGTGAGGGAACTGTCGGAAACGTAGACCTTTCGTTTCTTTTAAAATGATTGAAGTTTGTGGAAGTCTTTTCTTTACAATCAACCGACTCAAATCATTTTTCAGTATGTGAACAACCTCGTTCTCGGGGCCTTTACCCAGGCTTGGGGCGGATAAAAGCCTGGAAACGAGTTTGGAATGTAAATTTCTCATTTTATCGTGAGCTACGTGGATAAAACTTTTAGAATGAAAACTGAATCTGAATTTGCCTCCTAAGTTCAAGGCAACAAATAGAAAATGATATCTCTCCCAGCCTTAATGACTTTTCTCTATTTTATTAAGTTTTAACGATTCGAGTTAAGGTGAATAGCACCCGAGCGTGGTTCAGTTTGAGAGCACGCGGAGGCTCACGTCTAGGAGACCATCAAAAGTTTCTTGCGTCCTCTCTAAGCAGGACGTGAAGGCCTAAGCACGGGAATGTATAGATGGAGCTTGTCTGTCCATGTTCTGAGAGAAGACTTTGCTATTACAAACGTTTCGTGATAAAAAGCTAAAGATCATAATTAGAATGGTGCAGATAAAGTACGGAGGAAATGTTGTACCAGTTTATAATTTAACTGACTGCTCAACAGCTGAACTGCAAATAGATGCGCAATATGCATAAACCTCGTTCCCAGGGTCTCTCTTTTTCTCTCTCGCCCTCTCTCCAGGGCACGGATAGTTCAGTCCCTGAACTCTTCTTTCTTCTAGCCCCCATAGGGGCTGAACCCGGCCGAGCGAAAAGAGAGTCCAGGATAACTTGTATGCGCATGCTCAGAACGCTGCCATTTTTTCCCCCAAATAGGGGGAAAAGCCATATTTGGAAGTACTTTCCAGACTTGGCTTGTGGCGCGATTTTCCGAATAATAATATTCAGATTGATTAAAAACATGTCAATTAATCCCAAATCAGTGGAATTCCACCAGTGCCACGCTAAACCACATTCAATTTTTTTTTTAGCACAATATGAAAGATAGCGAAAGAAACCTTTGCCAAGATCTGTTGGCAATTGAAAACACCAACTCGGACTTCAAAGTGCACGCGCTGCATTTTGCAAATGAGCAGAGTGGTTGGGACCTAGTTATTTTTGATTGGTTCGTTCTGATCAAGCGCATGCAAGTTATCCTGGACTGCCTGGACTCTCTTTTCCCTCGCCCGGGCTCAGCCCCTAGCGGGAACAAAGGAGAGTTCAGGGACTAGGCTAGGGGACGGAAAAAGGGAGACACTGGGTATGAGTTTGAACGTTCGGGTTATCTTTTTTCAAAACTTGATGGGCGAAGATTTACGGAAGAATGTTAGTAACACGACTCTGCAACGAACGGATCACGATTTGTGTCGATTCATTATGTTTCAGACTCCAACTATACACGGGATTGAATTCACCTGGGAAAAAGTGAAGAAAAAACTTGACCTTGATGGCTGTGGACCATTAAACGCTACAGGTAAAGTCATGATTTTCCATACAGACTTAGGGCAAAGCAAAACAAAATAATTGCGACTTTTCTGGACGGCAGCGTTTGATAATGCAACGATGACAGGCAAAAAGGCAGAGAACTGAATTAAGAGCCATAACAGATTGGAAGTCCTTTTTTGGGTGCTTCTTTCGCTAGTATTCAAGGGCGTAGCCAGGGGGGTCCTGGGGTGCCCGTGACCCCCCCTTTGTAAGCCTTTTTGTAAGCAAACAACCTACAATATTCAGGTGACAATCTGATGAGTACCCTCTATATGAGTCAGTGTGACCCCCCCCCTTTGAAAAATCCTGGCTACGCCCATGGTATTACTGCTAATTGTTACAAAATTTAATCTTCAAATGATATCAGCGGTGACAGTTTCCCTAGTCCTCCGTTACATATACTGATTTAAGCTAATTATTTGTCAGCAAAGGTAGACAGATAGACGAACAGATGAACAGACAGACAGACAGACAGACAGACAGACAGACAGACAAACAGATAGGTCAGACCTCCGGTTGGTGCAGAGAGAGAGGGAGAATGACAAGCAGATGAGACTGAAAAGACGGACAAAAGAACTCATGAATGAGGAGCCGGACGGACGTATAGACTTATAGACAGACAGACAGACAAAGTAACGGACAGACAGAGTTAGACAGACATACACTGACAGGACACAATTCGAATATCATTCTGTTCTGAAGTATTATGGTTATTTACGTGTCTCTTGATGTTTCCAGATGTTCATTATTACCTAAATTTGGATCGATGCGCCTATGGTGAACGAATCGTTTTGGATCACAAGCCACCAATACGTGGACCGGAGGTTTTCGCAATCAACTCAACGTGCTCGGGAGTATTTTACGAGCACAAGAACAAATGGTTACCATACGGTACGGCGGAACACATCGTATGTGAGCCACCATATTTCTGAACCCGTTTGGTGATGGAGATTATTAAGCTGGTGTAATAGCCAATAGCGTTTTTTTTAATATTAGCGTACTACGTAAAACTAGCTCGGGGCCTCAGGGGATACTAGTATCACTTGTAATGAACTACTAACATCCAGTTGTGACCCTAAAGTTGCTTTCGGCGGGCGTTCCCCCGAGGACCCGAAGTTGCCAGTAGACAATCAAACTGCAATTTAGGTAAGAAGAAACATGTTGCTGAGTAATATACTTTGCAACCGAACTCTAGCAATGACTGACAAGGAATTTAGCGCCAATCCGAAGTGCTTTTTTATGTTTATTGCATTTTTGACAGTAATTCCGTTAGGTAGTTGATTCTGAAAAACAATCAATCGTTTTTTTTATCAAATAAGCAAATAACGCCATCTGAAAAAAGACTAATACCTTCACGATGCGGAGGTGGGCGAGGGGGGTGTGGGGAGGCGCTAATATAGAGAAAAATATGGTTATAAAAGTGGAACCGACTTCGGATGTAAAAGTAAATGGAGTCAGAATTAGGGGCCAGTGAAGTTCCTGTTTTAGGACACTTTAGACCTTTTGATGTTCAGTAGCATATAGCTTAATTTACCAGAAAGAGTTTCATATATAAGAGCGAATAAAATGTTAGTTAAAGACAGTTTTTGTCCCTGTTATAAAAGGCAGGGGTGTTAAGAATACTTCTCAGTAGGGACCGTGTTTCCTGCGCGTTCTGTCTTAAATTATATATCATGCATGCTATTTAACCAGTTTTGTGAAGAATATAGTATCGACACGTACTATTTAATTGTTGTAGGAAGAATAAAGGGTTTTTTCCATTAATGACTAGTAAATTGAACTTCAACCTAATTTGACTAATTTCTAACCCAGATCTCCTATGGTGAACGAGTCAGGCGAGCGCGGATCTAGGTTGCTTACCAATTTACCCAAAAAATCCGGAAATCTCGGATGGAATGTAAATTGAAGATAAATTTTGTCTCCCCGAACGGAAATTTTCTCGGGAAAACGGGATTTCTTGAAAGGTAGGCCAAAATTCCCAAACGGAATTTCCGAATTGAAAATGTGCGTTCATTTGCAAGTTTTAATAGTTCCAGGCCTTTTGGCTTGGATCGCCTTTGATTCTATCTTTCGGGAAAAAGTCGTGGAAATAGAACGAGCGCATCCCCGTGAAAATTTCCATTTGGGATTTGACGCGTCCCATTTACTACAGCTCTCGACCAACTGGTTTTTCCGAGTAAATGGTAAACAACCCTGTGTACGCTTTGTTAAAGAGTTATCCAATGAAAAGTCAAAGAAATAGAGCAGTCGGACATTTCCACAACTGTTCAAATTGGACACTTAACTCACTGCCACAGAAACTATATCTGAGCTCTCGAGATATCAATTCAAAATAGGCGAATTCAACAGAGGTCAACAGAAGATTGATCTAGCAAGCCCGGCGAACCCGCTAAAAAAAACATATACAAAGGGTCTGATCGAGCCTAGGTCTGACACATTCCATTTGCAATCTTTTCGCTTCTTCTTAGTCCTTTTTTGGAGAAATCGAGTTTCACGCAACGAACTCACACTGAGGTACGGGCAGTTGGCAAAATTCTAAATTTTTAGAGAATAATCGCCGAAGCGCAGTAAAAACAGGAGTGTTTCTTGAAAAATATATCACTTTATTTTTTCGGACAAGCTCAACCAGCAAGTATGTACTTCAATCAGTAAACGGCATCAGTATACATCAACAAATTACAGTGCAGGAAAAAAGTGTTAAAAGAATTCGAGTTTCACGCAACGAGCTCACACTGAGGTACGGGCAGTTGGCAAAATTCTAAATTTTTAGAGAATAATCGCCGAAGCGCAGTAAAAACAGGAGTGTTTCTTGAAAAATATATCACTTTATTTTTTCGGACAAGCTCAACCAGCAAGTATGTACTTCAATCAGTAAACGGCATCAGTATACATCAACAAATTACAGTGCAGGAAAAAAGTGTTAAAAGAATTCGAGTTTCACGCAACGAGCTCACACTGAGGTACGGGCAGTTTTGTTGCGTTTAGTCAATAAATGTAGTAATTGCCGTAGCGCAGTAAGAACACCGAGGAGTGTATCTTGAAAAATGTCACTACTTTTTTTTCGGACAAGCTCAACCAGCAAGTATGTATTTAATTAACGGCATTATACATCAATAAATTACATTGAAGGCAAAACCAATTTGGTTAAATAAATCTTTAAGCTTTTTTTACACTATCTGAAAAAAACTTATCATGCAATTTTATCTATTTCACGACTTAATCCGTACTCTATTGTACTTTCCATGAAAATATACGTATGATATAAAGGACCAGCCTTCTTTTATTTCTTCTTTACGTTTCAACTGTCTTTTCTTTCGCACTCAAAGAAAAGTTTTAAAACTAACGATTTTAAAAGAGATCAACTCTCAAAGTTCAACTGAGCCAACTGTCGTTGATTCATGTGGTCAGCAGAGGTGCTCAGCACCATGTTAATAAGCTAAACTTAGATCTTACGAGAGTTATCATCGTACTGTGGTCTGATTGGACAGTAAAAACCATGGAGTTCTTAAACTTGTATTCCTTGGATTTCATGTTATATGCGAGTTGTTAAGTATTATATATTTTTCTCCTTATACAGTGCCTATATTTGGATTGAACTGCCAATTGCGCTATAATCAATAACAATAATAATTTAAAAAACTTCAACCCTCAAAGTCCTCAGGTCGGTGTTAAAACTCTCATAACCTTTTTTTTAACTTTTTACCATTTAAAGTCAAGATATCTTTCCTGAGGTTATCAGATCGCTTACTCTCATAAACTTGTGGTAAATGGGTAAAAAATGTAATGAATCATTGTTGGATGTTGAGGGATACAAATATCACCTACCCGGAAAATGTTAAGGGATAATTATTTTATTAAAAAATGCTGAAAATGTTCCCATTACTGAAAACGGATTTATGAAGAGTAGACAAAGGCATACGTCATTCTCGTCCCCAGACACCTCTCCCTCTGAGCCAGCTGAGCACTGAAAGAAGAAACGTCACGTGCCTACAAAGCCACCTTTTCCTCGGGCTAAGTCCCCGAAGGCTAAGACATACAGGCAGGTCTGGGACGATAATAAATCAAGAGCGACATGTAAACGGAATTAGTGAAACCTAAAGACTAAACGAATGAGCAAATATAGATAATGGCGCAAACTCAACTAATATGAATACAAAATAATAACCTAACAAGTATGTTTGGTCCAGCCATCGCAATGCGTAATGTAAATGTTATATAACAATAACAAAGTTATTAAATAATACTGTACTATCTTTGAAAACATGTTCTTTGTTTCCTTCCTTGATGAACGTTTCTCTGTTCTTCCAATGCTTCTAAACGCTAATCGTTTAACCAACAAAGCTTCTTGAATTGTTTGCAACAATCGGGCCTCATTTCTCGTGGAATCAAAGCTGGATTCTACAACATTCCACTTTGCATACAGCCGTCGTTTCAGTTGAACTTCAAAACGAAACTGTCACATCTCGCGACAATGCAAACTCAACTGAAGACCTCTACAAATCCTAGAATTAAAGCATGATCTGTCAGGGATGGGCTGTACACACAATGTCCCTGCCAGTTTCATACGGGGACCATTCTTCTGAGTGATAATAAACAGTTGTGCAATTTTGATCGACGGCCACTATTTCTGCACCTCGCACCATCTCTTTGTTGTCCAACGGTGAACCCACAAGTCTAATCCCGCCATAAGCACAACGGTCCAGATTTAGATAGTAGTGCGCGTCTGAAGACAAAAACAAAAACTATCAAATGAAAAACAGAATTGAATGTTGCAATTTGATTATCTATGAGGACTTTCAAAAGAAGTTACGAATGCAATAGGCTGCTTAACAGGTTTTCTCTTCTAGCAGCTGACCTAAATAAACAATTGCTGTAATCATTCAGGATGGCTGCCCAGTCTATCAGCCCATAAGGTTATTTCAGGCAGTCATGCACCACTCGTTTTAATTTTAAAACTTATTTTTGCACCCTTTAATTGTAGGTTCCGGAGTATGAATAAAGTTGATGTTGTCTTTGTTGTTGCTCAAAGGAGAAGGAGTCAGAGGCAAAAAACAGCTTCCCGACACCCTTCCCTTCGAGTGCCTGCCACCCAGGCTACGTTTGCAATGGAGGTGGCTTTCGTTCTCGTACCTGTGTAGTTTATTCTGCCAAAATTTAAAGCCATTTTCTTCCTCAGCTTGTCCCAAGTAAACTCGATGCCATGTACACGAGGAATCTGTTTAAGAAAATGAGATTGTCATTAGCAATGTACTAAGAAAAATAAATGTACTGTATCGCTTACTATGCGTGTTTATAGTTTTCTAGCATCTTTCGCTTGAACCTGACGATGTTTTGGGGAGTAGAAGTAACTAGAGCAGTATTTTGTATGATTAATTATTGTTTATAACTGTCCATAGCATTTACTGTCTTTCTCCAGTAACTAATTTCAGTGATCTAGAGAATGGCAACAACGACGAAGTATAAATTAATTGGTACATAAAATTAGAACTGAAAATAAATTTGAATCAGTTTAAATGAAAGCAAAACCACAAGAATCTATTGCAACATTACTGTGGGGGGGGGGGAGGATCTAGGGTGAGTTAGGGGGTGGGGGGGGGGGCGAACCCCCCTAAATTAAAAAAGAAATGAGACCTAATAACACACTGACTTGGTCTCATTTACGAGGACCCCAATTTTAAAAATTTTAGTTAGAGAAAGGCCCCGGATCCTTCTAAGGGGGCCCGCCCTCGGCGGTCCGTGTCGCGAAGCCCCTTCTCTAAAATCTTGCATCCGCCCCAAGATTACACTGTTTACCATTTTAGAAACAAAAAATCTTGGGCGAGTCCAATCTCGCAGTCGCTTGTGGGATCATCGTTGGATAATATCCCTTCTTATTTTTAGTTTGTCTTCACTAACGGTCTTACAAGCCAGTGCGAAATGAGACTTGCCTCTGTTTTCTTACAGTCGTTTCAAAGTGACGAATTGAAGTCGCCGGAACGCATAGAACGTACGCAAGAGACAAAATACCTGCAAATCATTAGTGGTGAACGTGAACCACAAGTCACTATTGTCAATGGATCCCTGGCGACATCTGTAGTAACGAAGCGCGGTGCCTGGGGCGAATAACTGATACAGCAAAACTGATACTAATACCGCTAAGATTAAGCCAGCCAACAACCAGCGGCGAAAACCTGAAACAAGAGAACAAAAAATGTTAAAGTGAGATGGGTTGTTAATGAAACTTAGGATTACCGTTATGATGCAGAATGATTCACAAATGGAATTAAAATAAACACCATTGTGCAATCACAGAATGAGATCACGTCAAAATGTGGTAAGAACAAAAACGTGGCACATCTGGCGATAGCCGGGTGTGTCACTGATGTTCTTACCACATTATGACGTTTTCTGTAATCAATTGCTGAACAGACGCGCAGCAACACGGAGCCTGCTTATTCCATATAGTTAAGAATCCTGTCGCGGATTCAGATTTTTTCTTTGTCTCGCGCTCGTGTCACGTTGATCAGTTCTTTTTTCGAATTAAAAAACGTTCAAGGCGAATGTCATTCAAGACCAATCAAATGCGAGAACAATTCGACATATACAACAAACTCGAAAATGGTCAAGAAACATTTGTTCATGTAATCTGTCACCCTTGTGCTTGACTCTTGACTCACTGATACTTTTTTATGGAAAACCCAAAAGATTCATACTAACTAGTACCTCTCAAACATTTCTTTTTGATCTGTTTCACTTCCGTTTTCACATCCTCCCTCACGTTTTTCCGCAAATCACTGACGGCGTCCGTCACGTGACCAGACGAAATGCTCAACAAGATCGAGACAAAAGACTGCACCAGGTTCACTTCATTACCCTTGGCGTCCAGGCTTTCAAGAGTTTGACCGAGGAGGACGACGTCACTGGACACTGCGTCACTGACACGACTCCGGGGTACCGCAACCCCCGGATGTTCCAAAGAGGCAAAGATTCGCTCACCGTGTTTCACTGCGCCGAGAACTTTAACACCCACCATACCTATTACACAAACGAGGTCGTACAAAGCTGGAAACAGAAAAATTTAGAAATGAAATAAGACGATTTGAAAGCAAGATCAGACGCTGCCTAGGCTTTCAGCCGGTACATGTAGTTCACGTTTACTCAATCATAAATGGCGTATGAGGGATACTAGAACCATGTTACTTACTTACTTAGATTTTTCTATGGGTCAACATAAAAATCACCCCTAACGATCTTCAAATGATTCTCAAAGTAATTATTTAAAGGTAACGTAGTGATACTGACGATTTTCAAGGGAATGGGTCACAGAGGAGCACAGGGAGAGGGGCCTGACAAACATCACGCACTCCCGCTTCAATCTGTACCTTTATTTTCGTCTTCAACAGGAGTCTTGGCCTCAAGATAGGCTGATCTGCTGATAACTCCCGCCATGGTAGCTTTTGAAGCATTGAAATGTGTCAGCTTCTCGATGCGGCTTTCACCATCACGACCTTCAAAGACACCGACGATGTCACCTTCTTCAAGGGGAAGGTCAACATCAGCAGTGTCCAGTTTGAAGTTATAAGCAATGTCTCCTCTTTGTGTGACGACAGGCTTGGTCACCCGTAGTTCCTCGATGACAGCAGATTTAGCTTCGAGGCGATCTGTAATTATTTCGGAGGCGCTGACACCTGAGAAAAATAAATCAAAGGCTTATCAGTTTAACTGGCATTAACTAAATCATAGATAGTACAATGAGTAACTAAAAGATCTGGCTTTTCAATGATTACCTAGACTTTGCGGATGATTCTGATAACCTGCGTCATCTTTTTCTACATCCTTATTGTTTTTGGCGGGGGGTGGGGGTGGGGAATCGACGTTTTCTGGTTTAGTGAGGTGAAAAGTACTTGAACCTTGAAATTTGTTTTGTCCTCGTCATTTTGTCAGGGGTACGATGATATATGAACAAAGTCGGACAATATGATACTGGATAAAAAGAACTGAAGCCTTGATTTTCTTTGGTTTATACGGAAGATCCGATCTTGGGATCATGATAGAGTTATCATATTTCTCGTTAGACTGTTGAAGTCTCCCGATCGCTAATAACAAAAGAATGGCACTGTTCGTTTTTTCCTTCTTTAGAAGTGCAGTGAACTAAATCAATTTCGACCGAATTAACTGACTTGCTGAAAACAAACACCGACAGCATGAGAGAACTTACTGTCACTGTTCATGCCACTGCTCAAACTTCCACCTGGGCTGGAATCTAATCCTGAAACTTCATGAACAGAAGAAAGCCTGTGTTAGGTGAGAAGTATGAATGTGCGCTTCGCTCTGAGTTTATTTCTATGCGAGACCCTAAAAATATGCATCCACAGTGAGGATACTATACGCACTCCATGCAATGCTCGAGAGGGACTTGGGTTGGAACCTTATACCGAGAGTGCTGTGGGGAGGAAAAGCTTGGAGAGATACTTCACCCAGGGCACGCTCGTCGCTTTATATCCCAATTGGGAGCATCTCTACAGTAACTGACGTAATGGAGACCCTTATACCTTTAAAGAGTTTCACAAGAACTGAATGTAAGATAGAGCGCGCTTACTTTTGCGTTTTTTCCTTTTATTCTCTGGACTTGGCGTCCCACAGTAGCCATTATCAACACTTCCGGAATCATCATCTGCGGAAAAACACCACAAATTAATAAACAGTGCGACAGCTGCATTTCACTCTCCCGCGTGTTGCCCAAGCAATGCAAGAAAGGAGGGAAAATTATTTTAGTGAAAGCCTCGTGGTTTAAAACACAGTTATCATACACCAGAAAACGTGTGAAAAGATCTGGACAAGATGTCTTTTATTCAACATCAGACAACTTGTGGCAGTCAAAGTTCGTTTGATTAAATGCCATCTTAAAAAGAAGTGCCACTTGAAAAGAAGTAACAAATTAGAAAGCGAAGTACTAAAGACATCTTCAGCGAAGAAAAAATCCGGAACCACAGCCCATATTCGAAATGTCGACTGTTGTGTCATGAGATTTCCTTTCACTAACCTTGGCCTTGCTTTGGGGATTTTTTGCTTTGTACTTGAAAATGTTTGCTGGTAAACTCTTTCGTCGTTCCATCCACAAAGTGGAGCACGACAACCAAGCGGAAAATATTTCTCTCCTCGCCTTTGACGCGCGAAAGTTCGTAAACTTTAATGCCCTTCTGGGATGAATACACGGAGTCGAGGTTAACAGAAAAGTTGGCGGCGAATGGCTCTTTTCTGCTGTACACCACTGGTTCCAGTTCAACGCGGCCATTGAAGTCTTGTAGAATCCTTGCGGCCTCTGGACATCTTTCTACAAACGCAC
The DNA here is from genome assembly GCA_019787425.1 of Platygyra sinensis. NCBI lineage: Eukaryota > Metazoa > Cnidaria > Anthozoa > Scleractinia > Merulinidae > Platygyra > Platygyra sinensis. The sequence goes on along the minus strand of JAHPZR010007402.1, from coordinate 150,801 downwards.
ACACGCCCTACAGAGAATCAAAACTGCATCAGTATACAATGACTGGCACCATCATATACTGATGCAAGGAGAAAGGAAAGCAATACCACAGTACTAATCAAACATATAATCACCGCGTTAATACCACTACTTCGTTATTCACAGCCACTTTCGGCCGTCGGCGCGAAGAAAAACTCGGTATTTTCTTATAGGCTATTGGCATTTGTTATGACAACCCCGAAAACAGGACAAAATGTTGTTGACTTCACCACCCCGCTGCCTTTCTCAGTTGTCCGTTAACATTCGTAACTCTCTCTCTCTCTCTCTTTCACTTGCTTATAAATTAGCCTCGCCCATTTTCGGTTAGTTAACAATATGGCGGGGAAAGAAATCTGAACAAGCGGAAAGAAAAATAAAAAAAGAAAGTTAAATGTCACACCTATTGGGACAACAATTGTGTTTTTTGCCTCCTATTTCCTCTACTCCAGTCACGAAACATAACTGAGCGCTACTAAGTCCACGCTTTCAAACTGCACGCTCCTGCAGGTGTTACGAAGGAGTTTCTTTTCAAACAATTAAATAATTTACCTGAATTGCTTTTTGTGCTGTTGCCTTGAGGTGTACTTCGGCATTTAACAATCTCTGTTCTGAGCTAGCATTTCGTCGCATCTGTCCTTTCTCGTAGACATCTTTCAAATCCAAAACAATGACATTCGCTTTGGTGTCCTCTGTATAACAGGACCAGTCCAAAGGTGGAAACACTGTCAAATAATGACAAAAGTCAGCATGTTTACTGAAACAAAATCTATTATGATAGCACTGAGCGATCGTCCACATATGTTTAGTGTATTTACCATCAGATGATTTTGCTTGCCTGGTTTGACCATCTAGAGTAAAGTTTTTCTTATGAAGCTTTGTTCAAACTGTTTTGCTCGCTTGTAAAAACCACAGGTAGCCGAAGCTCCTTTGGGAACCGTCAACATGACATAGCGTAATAGTGTTGTTATAAGAGTTTTTATGGAAACATAACGATCGTACAGATTAGTTCAAAATAAGGGAAAAAATAATAACATCGATTAACCTCCTCTTGTTGTGCATATGACTTTTTATGGCGTTCGGAGGCGTTTTAGAACGATTCTAGCTACGCGATTTTAGCTTCTCTGCATTCCTCTCCGTATATATGGAGAGGGATACAGAGAAGCTAAAACTAGCTAGAATCGTTCTTAAACGTCTCCAAACGCCATAAAAACACAAGTCATACACACAACAAGAAAAAGTAAGTCGATTTTATTATTTTCCCCTTACTTTGAACTATTCTGTACGATCGTAATATTCCCATAAAAACTCTTATAATAACACTGTTGCGCTATGTCATGTTGACGGTTCCCAAAGGAGCTTAGGCTACCTGTGGTAAAAACTAGTCAGTTGCCCTGAAAACCTGGACGAAACCCCCGATTTTAACTGTCACAGAACCATTTTCAGCCGAATAGCAGAAAAGAGCAAATAATTAGTCTAAGCAAAATTTGAAAGTTTTGTGTTCGTGGCTCACGTTCCCCCAGAAACGGAGAAAGTACAAGTCAGATCGAAGCTTGAACATCCCCCCCACGGGCAACCCCCGGGCATTTGAATTTTTGGAAAATTTTTTGTTCAAATCCCCCCCTCACCGGGCCAAAAAGCTGTTCAAATGCCCCACCCCCGGGAAAATTACCAGATTACTGTTTTAACTTTTCAGTAGCTTCTGTCATGCTTCGGAAGCTGTGCATGTTAACATGGTTTATCAGACAACACATTTATATAATATAGATATAAATCGTTCAAATACGGAACACAGCTTGTGTAGACCTTTGGTTTTCAACCAATCCGCACGAATACGCAATCTTTTCCTTTAAATTCATCAAAGTTTGTCTCCGATGTCTCCGCCACAATTTATCGACCCACGTGGAATCAGCGCGACTCGTAACATGAAATCGAGGCTAGCGATCAAATTCCCACCTCCTATGAGTGCTGATCAAATGCCCTCCCTCCCGGGCAGCAAGAGGCGTCAAATGCCCGGGGTATGCCCGGGGGGATGTTCAAGCCCTTCGATTTGACTGGTACATTAGTCATCTCACGATGTCGTTTCGCAGAGAACGGATAGATGTACCATGATTATTTTATAACGCACGTGTAGGGCCTCTATCAATTCCGCTTTAAGCGCAAACCACGCAAGCCAAGAGCTCTTCTCTCGACAGCTACTTTGTACCAAGTTCACTGACTTTACTACTCTTACCGAAATTAGCCATTTTCGTTGGCGGGAAAAGATTCTGTTAGGACAACAGTGAATGCCGTGGTAGAAACTCAACAGCTTCTTGCGCACGTAGCAACTCCACTGTGAAATTCATATTTGATGACATGTGTCAGTTAATCACGATTGTTGGAAAGAAAGCTGTAACCGGATTGGTCAGAGCTAATTTTCCTTTCAAGTAAGACTGACCTGACAATATCAATTTCCTTGTCGATTGACGTGTCAGTTGTGAGAATTGAGAGGTAAATCAAAACTATGTACCACTGTGACGTTTGAGAATTTCTTTACTTTCATTCTCTATGTACTTGGCAAAGTGTCGTTCTTGCAACGAGAAAAAATACCTTGGTCAGTCTTGGCTCTTCGTGTTACTGTTGGACGAGGACGTGACACTCGCCGTTTTTTTTAGAGTAGAACGTGCGAGTTGTAGTTGCCTTAATGAAAGTTTCAAACCACAACAAACACACTTGATGAAAAAGGACACTTAGCACTGACTCTAGTGACCTTTTAGCGAGATAGGTCTAAAAAAAAGTCGGCATTTTAACAGTCATTTTGATGTAACGATGAAGTTCTGAGCCAATCAAGAGAAGCGTACGTTGTGCGCCGGACAGGTGATGATGAGTTCCAAGACTCGTGTGATAAGAAGCACCATTTTGTTGTGCAGACGCATGCAGCAGATTTTAAACTGCATTAAAAACCCTGAGACATCGTTGTAAAATTTTCACACCGAGTTGACTGAAAATCGGTTTTGCTGCAGCAAGTTTGCATGACAGTTTCCTGTAGTCGCCGTTTAAAATGGTTTAGTCAGTGTAGGTAATACCACTTATCACACGGGCATACTTGGGCATATTTAGTGATGCAACAACGAAAAATCAGACACAGTTTGGTTAGAACCAAAAGAGTGTTAAAGCGCCTACGTGACGGAAATAAACGCTGAAATTATTTTTCCGTGTTACACCTACAAAGTCAAAACGTAAAATTAAACAAAAAGATTGCGAAGAGTGAAGGAAATAAATATCCGGAACGGATAGATACTGAATTCGTGTGAGACAATAACGTTCAGAGGACGAAATGTTTACGTTGTCGATAAAGCAATTCTTTTGAATTTCCAGCCAAGGTTACATAATACACAAAAGATTTGCGTATTTTTTTTTCTCGTGAGCTACAATGATTGTTACGATCGGATGCCCAGATATGACAACAAGCATCTGGTACAAAGAAGAACAAAATCCTGCTGCGATCATTCCCTCCCAGACCCTCCTTCCTTATCCTAACCAGGGGGATTTTTTTCCTTCTCTCCAAAACGAAAGAAACGTTAAAATGGAAATCAGTTCAACCAAGTACTAAGCCTGCAAATGCACCTGCACCACATCCACGCTTTGGGGGGAGTGATGGGAGGCGGATTGGTCACACACTATTCCAGTGTCTTTGTGATAGCCTTTTTCTCCGTGTTTTTCTAACGCATCAAACCAATTTTTTTGAATCAGTTTTTCTTTTCACAGAATCGCCCATAAATTAGCGTGACGAAACCCAACGAGTGTAGGGCAACGTGTTCAGAATTTCAATGACTATACAACCATTTTCAAGATTGCATGATGATAACACATACATGATCTTGACTTTCTAGTCACGTATACTACAAAAAAATAGTTTTTGGACGAGATAAAACCTTGTATCACTGACGACCTATTAGGAACTACTGAGTCATAAAGTCCATTAACCCCTTTACGTATACGAAATCAATATTCACGCTCCGCGATTCCGGAAACGCAATTGGGAGATACTGAGTCACAAACCCACTTATTTCTGATCCTAGAGGGAAAATATCGATCACTCCAAGCCTTGATAAACTTCTCGCTAAGACTGACCGTAGTTTCATAAATACGTCAGTTTATTATTGCTATTTATCTTTTCTATAGCAATCTTCCGTTCTTATTACTTTACTGACGTAAAGTCTGCAAAAGTCGACAAAAGGAAATGCGAACATTTAATTTAGAGAATTGGCACATCGTCGGAAATGAGTTTGAATTTGAATTCCGAATTTATTAATTTTTTGACCAATTCTTTGTGAGGAACATGATGACTTCAATTTAATTAGTAACGATGAGGAATGTTTTGAAAGTTATGTGACATGATTTCCAAACGCAAATAACGCGTCGTCGACTTTACGAAATGTCCGTGACATTTGTATCAAGTAATTTTCTCGAAATCTCTGAAACAATCTCTGGAAGCTTGACCAGTTCGCTGTCTGATAGACTTCTTTACATACCAAAAGTAAAGTCTCTCAACAGTAAAAATGGCATATTAAAAAACGCGCGCTTAGAGCGAAATGCACAACGTAATGAACAACTGACAACTTACTGCCCAAGGCCATCCAAGGTCAACAATTCAACCAGCCCGACATTTAATTCAAATTTAGTAATACAGATCATCATGACCGCCTAATGATGTTGGTTCCTAACCACTGACCATTCAAAGTACACTAACCGACCGACTTACATAACAATCACATGCGAAAACGGGTCAGACTCCATGCAACACTCGGTGTAATATTTCTTTCCTTTTTGCAGGCGTTTTCACGAAGAGGGAAGCAATGTGGATGTAAAAAACACCACAATAACTTCACTTGAGAAGAAGTAATTTTCCAACACTATACGGAACATCGCTGGAAACATTGGAAATTTTACATGAAACAACAAAGCATCTCACTTGAATGACAATAGCGAGTTATTATATTTAATTACCTGACATCATGCCGCTGCGGGTCCCAGCGACATAAACGACAGACGCAAAAGATCAAATATTAGAAAAGCGCCTGACATAACTTGAAGGAAAACGACAGATCCAGAACACTGTTCCGTCATTTTCCTGTGGTATTAATCCGCGTATTAATTAGAGATGTACGCATTGTGAAACCCACAGTTTAACATTACACTCACGCGCTATTCGATCGCAGTTACAAAGGTTTCGTATCCTGAAAATAAATGAGTTGCTAGATTGTTTTAAACCCTGTCAGAAGATCATTACATTTCGTATCGTTAAACACCGTACATACCTTGCTCTGTGGACGTCGGAAGAAACGCTGGGTCGAGGAAACCTTGATTAGATTCGTCCAAAATATCTTTGATGTCTAAGCAGTCCAAACTGACCGGTTGCCCGTTGATGTTCAACACTTGGTTAGCGAACAGATCGCTCATTTCCAAACTCATAATGTTTTCCAGTGCGATAACGTTGAAGAAATGTTGTAGTCAATTATTTGTCAGAAAATAAACGGGAATCCAAAGGTTAGAAGACGCTTTATATCGTAAGGATGAAATACAATCCTAGTGACTTGGATCCTTAGACACGAAACTTTTGCATTAATTGAAGATTCCTCCGCAAGTTATGATGAGTCTGCAAAACGTTGATTAAAAAGACACACTTAAACAAAGTGACTTCAATACAGTCGACAACTATCTGTGTTCACGAATGAGTCAACTGAAAACAGGAAGTTTTCACGAGGTACAAACCTTTATCTTTTCCAAGTGGCCTGGATGAAAATACCTTGTATTGTGTGCTCAATGTCATAAAATGTCCAATCAACCGTGAAACTTCCGGTCGATGAACAAGGAAATTACCATAACACTGTACGGTTTTCGTGCGTAAAATACGCTAGAAACCTAGATCGGAGCTTCCACGTAACCGAAAAATAGCTTTTGCACAGAAATTGGTTTTGCCAACGCTGAAAAAGCGCCCTATCACAATGATATACGCTTAGCAACTGTTGAACAAACAAACCTTGACGTAAAATGACCATAAAAGGTTAGGAAAGGAAGTGAATGCGACGTCAATGAACTTTATTTCAAAACCTCCCGTCACATGATTTTATTGATTACTAGATGACAATCTTTTATCAAATATACTTTAGTATTGATAATGCACGGAGGAAAGTTTAAAATTAACAACGTTTCTGTATTACAGACTTTGTTAATCACGCGACATTAATGGAACTAATCGGTTCGTTCTACTTCGGTCCATGACGTTATCATTGTAAGCCAAACTCCCGGATGAGATATTGTCTGCGCACTGGATGAACGTGACTTGGGGTTTATGGAGCCTGCATGAGTTAACTCACGCGCATTGAAAGCACTTCAACACATCGAGTGTGCTACACGGAATATACTGGCAACCTCTGGCCTCTGGCAGTTTGAACTTATTATTGACAACACGATTTTGAAAATTAAAGCTCTGCGCTTAAAATAAAAAAAACCCTCGTATTTCTCATTTTAGAACGAAAGATAGATAAAATTGAACGACGTTTTCGATGGCTATGTCAAGATCAAACTACATGATGGAATTGATTATATGCGGGAAAAAGGCGACAAAATAATCCAAAAAAATGCGACTCCTTTTATTAACTTTTTTAAGCCTGGGAAAAATTTCTCTTATCGAGTAGTACAATAGGACTACGAAAAAAAAATGTTGGTACTGGTTTAATCAAGCATGCGCTTGACTAGACTACGCATAGACGACTTAGACTACGAGACGTCTGTACTGCACACGGGTTTAATAGCACTTCATTTATTTACACTGTCTAAATGAGTAAGCACGTACGACTAAAACCATGGATAATTATGTATAATTCCTCATTGAGAACACCACTTTTCCGGGCGGTTAACAATGTAAGAGTATTTTAAATTCGCCTGCAAACCATTCATCACAACAAGAATTACGAACCGAAATATGACTGATTTTTCATTGATACCTGGAAATTATCTTAAGCCTTCTCAGAAGTCACTCCACGATTTTTGCGAATGTTGTACCGTAGGTTGCATTTTCTAAAGACGTGACCAAAGCGTGGTTTAGAGTGACAATAGTGACTATATGCCCTTCCTGTAATTTACACTCAATGTTAAAATATGCAGCTAAGCTAATATTTTGTCCACTCGCGAGAACGGAAGGAACATCATTCCATTCTCCTAGTATGCACCGCAAGACAGTTAACATTTAACGGTCATGTGGTTTGAACCTTCTTTGAATCACCGAGGGTTCCTAAAAAAATTGCGTGACCAGTCACGTACGTAACCAACGAACGTGATCAAATATTCTATGAAAAATTCCAGAATCTAAGAGCAAAATCACGAAGGTGTTATCTTTTGTTTGCGAGTCACAACGCAGCATTTTAACTATATTTTAAAGTTTCAAGTCAATCCAATAGATCGTTTTCACTGTCACGCAGTAAAAAAAATAACTCGAAAACCCGGCATTCAGCGTATAAAGTCAAAAATTGTGATCCTATTGGAAATAAATAAAGACGACACTTCTCCAAGTTTTAGGTCTGTGCGTTTTCCCAAACCGCAGATATTCGTCGAAATGATTCGCTGAAATTTTCAGAGCTCAGTATGGTAACGCCATGTTGGTGCACATCAGATGTGCACCAATATGGCGGACGGAAAATAGTGTAAACATCTGGAACTTACGTTGGCTATCTAGGCGACTGACTATCTGTACTTAACAAGCAAGCATTTACATAACCACTTTTCCTAATGCTCTAACTTCTGAAAGGCTACAGATCATGAGATAGGTAAATATTTTTCGACAAATGCGACCATAGCTTTATGTCACGCACCGCCACAACTCTGAAATTCAAAATGTTCTGGCTTTCACGCGAAGCACGCTATGGAGCTGTAAAATTGTAAACAGATATAAATATACCGTCTCTTATACCTCATGAGGATAAAAACTTTGGTGGCTCTTTAGTTTTGGATTTTAGAAAGCGGTGACAACAGTGGAACACAATTTTCTAGAGTTTTCCCGCGTTCTCTGGTTGTAATTGACGACAAAATGCGGTCACTTCCGGGCTTTTTGGTGAATTTAATTGACATATCGAACAAGATTTCCTACCTCCTCAAAAGGAAAAAAATGCCATTATAGATTAAAACAAAAACGCTTAAAAGATTCCAATTAACCACATTTACCGCAAAATGGTGTACGAGGTAAGGCTATCGGTTCTTTAAAATTAAAAAAAGAAACGTATGCTAATTTACTACGATAAGCCATTAAATCGGCGTACGAAACACGTTTTGTAAGGTGCGCAACCGTAAATGAAAGGGTTAATGCAAACAAATTGTGTTGACATCTATGGCGCCCTCGTGTGAGAGACTGCAAAACATCTTGTAAGACAGGAACTAAATGCTGTCTGTCTGATCTGGTTGTCTCGCTGTCTGTATGTTTTCTGTCCAGGCTGTGGGAAGCGGTTCGTCTATTCATTCCTGAGAGTGAAATCTGGCCTTATATGCCCTATGATTTAGCATAAAGAATTCCATAATGAAGGGGGAAAGGGCCAACAAACGAACGAGGAAAAAATACGATAAAAGTCTTAAGTAGAGGAATGACAAGTTAGACAAGAAAAAAATGGCTAAAACAACGCGAAAAAAGCAGGCATGCCAAGAAGAAAGCTACGGAAAAAAGTGAAGAGCTCGGAATTAGAGAACTAAGTATTTCTTACAGATCAGATCAAGATGTCTTTTGTACAAATGGCTTTATTCATCACGTTTCTTTAGGAACACTGAAATCAGAGAACCAATCCGGCCCTCTTGGTTTAACATGACAAGTTAAATTCTAACGACACGCTTACGCTTTAGATGTGGGTCAGTCTGTTGCGGTTTTCTCACAAAATTACACCGCCCTCTGTTTCGATATTATGACAAATTATCAGTAGTAAACACTAGGCCAAGGGCTTTTACATTGGAAAGAAAAAGGAAAGTAAATAATTGGCGGTTTCAGGGTATAGGCACACGACATCCGATATAAGGACAAAAGCAATAATTTCCTAGTCACGTGGAGTACCTCCTTTAAAACAGGAAGGAACAAGGAGTAGGAGGAATTAAGTGGGCAACAAAACAACGTTTTCAGCTTCATCGTTTAGTCAACTGTGCTTCGTTACGAAATAGCAACAATTCCTGAAATTTTGCTACATCCGTGTGATTCCCCGGCGGCTGGAGGTTTCGAAACCAAGCGAGTTCGCCCCCGCCATATAGACTTGTAGCGATCAAGTGCTTAATATTTTTCAGTCTCTCTCTCGCCGTGCAAAAAGGACTACAATATGGGCCTAATGAATCAAAATCAGATAAAAAAATGTTTATTTCTCGTTCTTTAATCTACTGAAGGAAACAGAAAGTTTATAATGAGTTCATCTCGAAACAGAACTTTTTGAAGTTTACAATGAGTTCAAGGGTGCTAACTCGATGGGTGCGAACTCGATTGGGTGCGAAACAGGTAGCATTCGATTCCACACTTGACGAAAACACAGAAGTTGTCTTCTACGCGTGTGCGTAAAAAGCATTCTTTTTCCATTAACGATTACCAAGACCAGTCTAGCACAGTTCCACCCCTACCTCCCTTCCACTGACCACCCTTTTTTGCCCGCCTTCTGCGGTTCAAGTAAATAATTCAACTTGAGATTTCTGGGCTCATTTTTAACTGATCTGGATTATTTCAATTCAAAATTCGTCCTCACTGTCCTTGACTCGTTCCTTGGCGAGGACGGCAAACTTTTCTAGCACTTGATCGATGGTTTTCTCGCCATGAACTTTGTTGTCGCGCGTACGGACGTTGACTGTGTTGGAATTTTCTTCTTTTTCGCCAACAACTGAAAGGAATGCGATGAAAACAAATCAAGTACAATTCTCGGAGTTTAAAAGTTATTTTACCAAAACAGATATTGAGCCAAAGAAAGGCGTCATATCGCTATTAAAAGTTTTGCTATTGTCTTTGTAAAATCAGTCTTAGAAATCAGCGAAAAGTTCTGTTATGTTATTGAAATGGGCTGAAGGGGCGCTGGAAATCCGCCATCTTGGAAACTAATTGCCTTCACAGAAATCGGCCACACGGTTTCCAGTTTGAGTGAACATTAATTTGTCGTTTGATTTCTCTATTAACAATGGTTTGATTGAAGATTAATCTACAAAACAATTATGTACCAATCTTTGGAGAGCGTCCATTCACCAGTCTTGTCTTTCTATCGTAGCAAGCCAAGTTACACGCAGTAATAACATTTGAGAAACAAAAAAGTAAAACCTACCAAATATAAAGTTGTACTGAGCAAGTTGTGCGTTTCGTATCTTCTTGTTGAGCGTGGTACCGTGATCAAGATCAACGTCGGCTAAATAACCTGCACTAAACACTGTCTTCTTGACCTGCAAGAGGATACAACAACTTATCAAGAGTATGAAGGGCATATGCTTCGAATCTTTCCAGTTCGAGTTAATAGCACTTAAAGTGCAAGACTTGATCAAAGAAAGAATACAAACTTAAACTTAGAGAGCAAATGTGGCGCGTTATTTAAAGCAGAATTGTTTCTCTAACACTGTTTCTTCAAGACCACTATCGCTCTGAAAGCAGAGTTCTTTCTCAAGCGACTCAAAACACGCGCACGCACGTCAAATCTCTTCTTGTCTGAAAATCCCCAAGAACACGATCTCCAGCACGCACACGAAGCGTCTAGCCTGGGGTAGTGTGTTGTAGACAAACACACCTGACAAGTTGTACAAACAATTAGAATAAAGGATGAAAAGGAACAAGAACGTGATCTCCCACACGCCTCAAGCCTGCGTGGCAGGCGTCCGAAGGGGAGGGAAAGAGGAAACACGAGCGCCCAAAACGCGGGACGACCGCGGTAGGGGACTTCTCCCCCCCATGTTCATTTTGTCTTCCCTCCACTTCTACGGCCTGCCATGCAGGCTAACACGCCTCTAACGCAATCTTTATACAGGCGCACGTAGCGTCTAGACGGGCGGTGTGTTATAGCGTTTCACGAATTTCGCACTGAAAACACGTAAACTAAAAAACACGGTCTAGCAATAAAACTCAATGATCATATTATCATACATACTTTGATTGCGTACTCTTCATATTTAGGAGACACGGGAATCACTATGGCTTGAGTTGGAGACAGCCAGAACGGCCTAAAATTAAAACCAAAAAAATGTTTTTAAAAAAACTCAAGGCCGAGCACAAAAAGTGCTTTGTGAGAAGACACTAATGACTTTATAGCAAAAGTGATTACCATTTTCCGCCAAAATTCTCAGTCAGGACCGCAATCATTCTCTCGACAGAGCCCAGAATAGCACGGTGAATAATGACTGGCCTTTTCTTTTCATCGCCTTCACCACTACAACAAAAAAATTTCATCAGTGAAAAACAAAAAATTTCAACAACGAAAAACAAAAACCTATTTTTAATGCAGATCGACAAAAAAAGAAAGGAAGATAGGAATTGGTTGAAAGGTATTTTTTTACCTCCATGGATAAAAGCAATGGTTTTGTTGGTTCAGTACACTAAATATTTGTGTGAAATACCATCTATGATTTATGGTCATAAAACATTTTCAGTTCAGAGTTACAAGGAATTTCGCATCCAAACTTAGTTCCTCAACTCAAACAAAATACGAGGTTGGAGGCTCTTCTAAGTATCAAATAGTAGCTGGTTTTACGCTCAACCGTTGTTCAGTAAGATGAAATAAACAAGCCACGCCAGATGTTGCTTGGCGACACCAATGAGTGATATACAGACTCAGTAATCCTGGAATCGGATAATAAACTCTGACGGCCTCTTCATATGAGCCCGCTCACCCGAGCTGGCTGGGTTTCCGAGATCTCACTTCGCAGCTTATTTTCTTCGTAAAAACTTCGATGTGTTCATTTGAGAAGCCGGGCTGACCCGGTTACCGAGATCTCGGTTTTTGCGACCGAGATATCGGTGACCAGGATGAAAATTTTTCCATAAGAACACTCCAACCGGGATGACCGGGACGAAATTTTTTGCGGCCAAAATGGCATAATTTTTGTCGTGTATGTATTTCCACTTCAAAAGCATGCGAATTAGTTAAAAAGTTACAAGAGTCCACAAAGGTACGACAACCACGAACGATACAAGTTAATGTTCCGCCATTTTGGTTTACTTTCTAGTGACGTTCATCCCAGTCGACCAGGCTAAAATTTCTCATATGAACAGATAACAAAATCGGTCGGGTAACCGTGCCATATGAAGAGGCCCCGAGTGGGTTAAAAAGGAAATGTCTATATTGACTGAAACCTTCATTGCTAGTTTTCAGTGTCCCGCCATTCAAAATAGATCAAAACGAAAGTCAAAACCGTTCCATAGATTAAAGTCCAGAATCTGGGAAAAGAAAGAAGGTAAATATGCAAAGACTCTCGCCAGGATTCAGGTTACAGCAATTTTTCTTAAGCAAGATATGCGAAGAAATATGATACCCAAATTTAAAGAGATTTGTATGGCGATGCCATGCTTGTGTCCATACAGATGGGCACCAACATGGCGTCAGGAAACCAACAGAAACATCTGTTTTGCTACAAAAGCGTGAATTTATCTCACGAGGAACTCAAAAACAATGAAATAAAACTTTTTCTGATACATGAACTGTTCAGATAGCTAAATTCCCCCCAAAAAGTTTTTAATTAACATGACAGCTCTCTCGGCCGTCATGTAAATTCTCCGTCAGCAAAAGCTTAGAAATTCTACCGTAGTCTATCACAAAAACAAGAACCCATTTGGGGCGAAAATTTGTGTGAATAGTATTTTTCAGCTTTTCTTATACATCATGAAAGTAAAATCTTGGGAGGGAAATGGTTTCGTAGTTTGAATTTTAGTGACGTCATGTGAAAAACCCCAATCACTTACAAAGTGCAGGAACATTTCAAAGAAAAAAGTTTGGAGGAAAGATAACACAATAATAAGGATTTCATCTTTCTCGATGGCCAGCTTGAATACAAACGGGCAAAAGTCTCTAACCTGACGTAAGTTAAGTTGAATCTTTCTGGAAGCTGGAAGTCCAGTTGAATGGTGGCACATTGATGGTAGCGGCGCAGTGCATCTTGGATCTGAATATCGATCTATAAAGAGAAGAACAGGGCGGGCACACAGTGAGTCAAATGGTGAACATGCATAGTGCAAATACAGTTCAACCCTTATTTGTCTCCCCTACAACATGGCTCCCGTACTAATCTGTCCGTTTCCATCAACAAAGTGTATTCTGCAAATGTAACCATCCTTCGCACAAACGAACGAGTCACCGCGATGACATGCAGTAATCCACCTTTGCCGTCTCCCATTTTGTCTAACTGCGCCATGAAATGGAAAAACGTGACTGGATCACCATTTGAATTTCTTTTCCAAGACTGAGGGTATCGGGAATCGTTTCTACAAGAACCACAAGCACATCTTTTTGTCGTAACTATTTTATTTGTAGCGTTGTTATGGTCCGAACTTTCGAGTGTTTTGTCACCAAAATTTGTAACTCGTAGTCCGACCACGTACAAGAACGGATTAGGTCATGGAAAAAAAACCCGGCTATACCAACGGAAACTTGAAATACCGACTCGGTGTTCTTACACGTTGGAAAATCCAATGTCTGAACGTTGGGGGTTTATCTACATCGAAAGCCACGTGACACTACGAGCGAAACCTGACGCTTAGAAGGTGAATTGCTGTATTTGCATCCCAGGAGCTAAAACTGACTTCAATAATCACTTATGTGAACCATGGGTTACTCTTTGAGGACAGTGACCTTCTTAGATTTTATGCCTCTTCAAGCAAGGACATATTAATTTTGTCCAAACAGTGATTTGATAAAATGGAACCAAATTTATCAATTTCGCAAGTTCTTCAAACGCCGCGAAGCAGGAAAGTCTCAAAACACGTTCTGCATGAGTGATTATAAAGTAATTAATTTGTCACGTTTCATGACTCTAGGAGTCAGCTTTTATTAATATTCCGACAATATTTGATGAAAGAGCTGAAAAGTTGTGAAACTGTTTTCCTTGCGAAATCAGGACTGTTTGAAAGTAAAAATTTGAGGAGCGGACTCCATAACTCCGAGTTTTATCATGTTTGAAAAAAAAAGAAACATTCTGCATGAGTGATTATAAAGTAATTAGATGTAATTTGATTTCACCTTTCTAGCGCTAACCAGGATTCGAGAAACCCGCCCGGGAGAATATTTTTTGCTTTCGCACGACTTACTGTCACGACAAGCTACAGCTCCTTAAATTTTACTTTCAAACACGAACTACATTTCTTCACAGGAGCAAAATTACTAGAAATGTGTTCCTTAGATAATAGCTCGATAATTTAAAAAGTTCACAGTTCCTTTCTAGTGAGCTGACACCCGCTGGAAATGTAACATCATTCTATGTAACACAAATCATGACATGCTTTGAAAAAGACTTGTTATGAAAACGACAATATTCTCCTAGGGCTGTTTGCTGGAAGCCTGGTTAGAGCTAGAAAGTTGAAAGTAGAAATTTGAATCAAATAACATGTAATTACTTTATAATCGCTTATACAGAACGTTCTTTGAGACATGAACACATACCTGGTAATTTACTCTACTAAAATACTTCCTGCGTAGTGTGTGGTAACTTATAAGCAAAACTTTGAGCTCATTTTCCCAGAGGCATCACTATTGGCGATAACTTCACTTTGTCAGAAAACTATCTTTCCTTACACTTGTAAAATCACCAGAAATGTGTCCCTTAGATGAAAGGTCGATAATTTAAAAAGTTCACAGCTTCGCTCTAGTGAGCAACCTCGTTCCCAGGGTCTCTCATCTAACCGCCGAGAACTGCCAATCGAAAAATCCGAGAAAGAACTGTTTTATTTGTTATTATTTTTTCTTTTGATTTGTATATTTGTTTTATTTTTCAAATTTATTTATGCATCTAATTTTAAATGAAACAAAAGAGAAAGTAAAATCAGTTGAAATCGAAATAAAAAATGAGAAACCAAAACCAAACCAATGCAAAATAATATGGAAATTTTAGACCCAGCTGAGAGCTGCCACTACCAGCATGCACTGCGTGCATCGTAAAGAGATTAAAAATGGCGGGAATTTGAAATAAGTTCAACCTGCGAGATCAAGTTTACAATGCCTGATCTCGACTCGCAAGGACTTGAGGCATTGGAGCTAAGAAGGCCAGATGAAAGAAAGGAAACTTGTCTTCGAAGGGACAAAACTGGGTCCACTCCCTCGATGGACAAGATAAGTCAATGGGCTTTCAAAATTCCATATTCTGCGCTAGCTATTTATAGCTGCTTGGTGATACAAATGGGTGACAAACCAAACACGACTCCTATTGGTCAAGATAGGGAAATTTTGACCCTTAAAACTTTGCTTTATTTAAATGTAGCTGCTTCCGCACAAGTCTGTAGACTGTTTTGCGTGGTGTATATGCCCTGTTCACCGGCATATAAGATATCACAGACGAGATTCTTTCCAATAGGAAAGGAAGGAAGTGCCCTTCGCAGGCGCTTTTGACGTTTCCTTAGTCATTTCCTCGCTTTCGTCGAAGGAACCGTGAAACACCCTTGGCCTACTCTCGTGAACTTTTGTACCTTTCCAGCCACTTCTGCTGACAAACGTTGAACTGTTAACTCATCACCCCGTCGATGGTTCTAAGGCGGATCTTTCTTTGTGGCCTTTGTACGCTTTGCTCTTATTTTCTCGACAAGCTTTTCATGATTTATGCTCGAGCATGCGACAGTAATAATGCACGCTGCCAATGGCAGTTCTCGGCTACGTCGAAAATTTTCATTCTATTTCACTTAAGTTTGGTTTTGGTTTCATTTCATTTTATTTGGATTTCAATCGATGTTACTTTCTCTTTTATTTCATTCAAAATAAGATATATAAATAAATTAAAAAATAAAACAGTAATAACAACAACTAAAACAATTCTTCCCTCAAAAAAAGGATTTTTCGATTGGCAGTTCTCGGCCACCATAGAGCTGACACCCGCTGGAAATGTTACATCATTCTATATAAAACAAATCATGACATGCTTTGAAAAGACTTGTTATGAAAACGAAAATATTCTTCTGGGGTGGGTTTCTCGAAGCCTGGTTAGCGCTAGAAAGTTGAAATCAAATTACACTTAATTACTTTAGAATTACTCATGCACAACGTTGTTTTTTCAAAAATGATAAAACTCGGAGGTACGAAGTCCGTATATGGCTTACTGTCACGACAAAGCTGCAGCTCTGCAAAGTTTACTTTCAAACAGTCCAGATTTCGCGAGGAAAACAGTTTCACAACTTTCCAGCCCTTTCAAATATTCTCGGAATATTAATAAAAGCTGACCCTTCGAGTCACGAAACGTGACAACTTAATTACTTCATGATCACTCATGCAGAACGTACAATATCTGGTATTTAATTAATTCTACTGAAATATTTCCTGCGTCGCGTGTGAAGAACTTATAAGTAGAACTTAGAGCTCATTTTCCTAGAGGCATCAATATTGGCGATTACTTGACTTTCCCAGGAAACTACACTAATTTACGCGAGCAAAATCACCCGAAAGGTGTTCCTTAGATGATGGGTCGATAATTTAAAAAAAGTCCACAGTTCCGCCTTAGTGAGCTGACACCCGCTGGAAATGTTACATCATTCTATGTAATGAAAATCATGACATGCTTTGAAAAGACTTGTCATGAGAATTTTGACACCATTTTTCGAATAGGCATCCCATCTTGATGGTAACTGTTCACATTTCTTTACACGAGCAAAATCATCAAGAAGAGTGAGGCTACTTTAAGTTGATTAAATGATGGCAAAGTTTATTTGCCTCATTTCCCTTCTCGTGAGTCTTGCTCTCAAAGTTGAAGCTCTCAGTTCAGTCCAAGTGTTAGAAAAAGTTGCCGACCAAATGCAAAATGTCAATACTGGGCTGGGTATTTTCTCCAGATCGAAAATTGTCTCCTCAGTTTCGCGATCATTACGCGGAGAAGATAACGCACAGGTACGAGAAAGTTTGAATCAGGCAATTGTTACTTTAGCAGTTCTAGATGTTGGTGGAGGCGTCCTTGTGCCCTTGGCATCGCACGTCATTGATGTCCTCACAACGGATCCACTTTTTTCCCAAACAAGAGAAGCCCTGAAGAACTTTGGCACACCCATGGTGGCGTGGGCAGAAAACCTGGAAGAACTAACGGATGGCACAATAAGGTCAAGACTTGCAACAATGAAGGCTAACATTGTAGGAACATTCGACGCCGAAGTCGCAAATCTACCGACAGACCATGTCGCTCTGAAACACATACGTAAAGCAAAGAAGTGGTTGAAAGTGAGAACACTTGGAAAGGTGCTGGGCCCATTGTTCGATGTTGCCACCGTTGGTGTTAACGCGTGGGCTCTACAAACAGCAATACGTGACTGCATAGGCACGCCCAGTCAGTGCAACCATGGCTCTCTTGCAGCAGCTTCGCTAAGCATCGTTTCAGGTTTAGTTGGCCTTGCAACGTTTGCCGCGGTATTAAAAGCAAGCGCAGCAGCAGCAGCTTTTATAAGCCCAATTGGAGCAATCATAGCCGCGGCTCTAGGAATCACAGCAACACTTATAGAACTTTTCTACACACCTCCACCAGATCCTGAAGCAATTCAAAACAGTTTGAAAGAGGCAACCATGAGAGGACTAGACGTGTATTCCCGATTCCAACTAAATCACGCCAATAGATTTCTTGCAGAGAACAATGTACAAAGAGGCGACTTGTACGTTGTCAACCAAGGTCATCTCCCAAAATGGTTCGTTTACAGTCCTCGGCTGGTCGTCAAGTTTGGTAAGGATTCGAATAATCGACCACGTAAAAAGGTCTTAATGAATCAGCAATGTCGTGTGCCGGTGTGGGGAGATGCAACCGGACCTCCTATAGGAAATCGCCGTATCTGTCCTTATTTAGCCGATGGGGAAGAAATCACGTCAACGCTTGACAGCACTCAGAAATTGGGTTATAGCTTTTATGGGTTTACGCCCAATGCTCGAGATTACTTGAAACACCAAAGCGGGAACCCGCCAAACGACAATTCTCAATACAGGGGCTCGATTGTGATGGTTGCTACTGACAAAGTTCAGCAAAACATTTTGTCTGAAAAAGGTTTAAATGCAAAGCTTAGAGGACTGGACTTAGACACGGGAGAAAAAAGTGGTGATAACCTTCCACATGATGACCTAATAGCACTTGGAGACATGCCCTCGCTCGACGCGAATGAGGTAATCAAGATCCGGATGGGTAAAGGAAATGATGCGCTGAACATTGATGGAAGACTGGGATCATTCAGCAGGGCGAATGTCCTTGATGCCGAATTAGGACTTCCCGGTCATAACAGTCTGAATTTCGGTGGCATGGCTAACGATTATGGCATAACAGGAATCGTTTTTGATGCAAGAACCGGCAATCTGGAATTTAAACACGGATCGACTGGTCTTCAGATTGTTGGAACAGTGAAACATGTTGAAATCCTAGGAGCTTCACCATTCAATGATAAAATCACGTTGTACGCGAGTACGGCTGGAAGCAAAGGATTTGACTTCACCGTCTTCAAGTTCAACGGACTGGCTACGTACAAAATTGACATCGCGCACCTTGCCGGCCAATCGACAGTGAGGCATTTTAAGATTATTGACGCCACAGTCGGTGGAAATGGATGTGCTGGTCACGTGCCCGTCTTGAAGCTGGTCAATTTCGCAAATGGTGCAAAAGCAAATGATATATTGTACCAGGACGACAGAATTCTCGTGCACGGTCAGCGAACTACGAAAAGAAAACGTCGGGAATCTGAAGGCGTGTCTGACGAGGACCACGAAATAGAATCTGCAGAGAAAAGGCAATCACAATGCAGCGGGGAAACAGGAGGTAACCCCGTTACAGGTGCTGGTGGAGGAAAAGTACTTTTGGCAACGATTGCATTGTACACCAAGTGCCCGGTTTCAATAGAAGCGAGCACGATAGGACAATCATGTGTGATGTCACGGCGGACCAAGTCGGAGATAGACGTGAGATTCTTCCCGGGCAGCAGGCTACACATAGATTTTAACCAGCCAAGTTATACGGGAAGTAACCAGAATGACTATGCACTCCTGAAATGTCCCTCGAGCACAGTGAGCCAAGCAACAACTATCGATCTCAGTGGAGGCTCCAACGATGTCTTGGTTCTGAGTAGCGATATTTTCCTGGATCCTTGTGGCATTGACGGGGCAAGTGGAACGCTGACGTTGGAAGGGCAACCAAACTTGACCGGCACTTGGAAATTGAAGCTGTCAGGAAACGGGCTTCAAAAATTCACTGGCGCAGGTCGAACCATCACAATCATTGGAGTGGAGAAGATCATCAATGAACAAGGTAGAGGAGTGTTGTCTCTCCCAATGCAGCCATTTGATTTTGAGCTTGATTTGTATCGGGAGTATGCACTATTCGCAATGGATGGCATTGGCGCAATTCTTCAGAGGGATCGCACCCAAGAGGTCAAGGAAGAGCTCTTGACGTGTTTGAAGCAAGTGTCCAGTATGACACAAGAGGAGAGGGAACTCTGTGAAACTTAAACAAAGGTTCCCGCATGCTACAACAAAAGGCTATTCCTCTTTACTTGATTCAATAACAGAAGCATGTAAAGGTTTAAATTTGAAATAAATTTTGGAGCAGACTATTGACTTACGTGTGGTTGTGTGCTTGCTTGATATTTTAGCTTTTGTTGTGAACTTAAGCCTGACTAATTAGGCATTAAAAGACTAATGTGATCACCCACTGAATCCGAGATAAACACAAATACTGTGGCACGCTTACCAGAAAAGAATCGTCAAATCTTGCTCTAGGATGTGCGGGCCATGTTAGTTTTAAGGTACTACTTGATCCTTACCTTGCCATTCGCCCATTTAAGGTTTTTATCACAGCACAAAAACTTGGGTTGATCCTTTCTTGGAGTCAATCCAGCAAGTTCCAGTTTTTTCACAATTTACTCGTAAGCCCGAAACCTTACCAAATTTTTCCAATATATCAAACAAGCACCCAAACGTGGTGTCATCTGCATAGTGATTGAGCTTACATTCATTGTGGTAGTAGCAAACACCTCTGCGCACAAGGTAAAAAAATGTAAGGCGAGAGAGAGCAGCCCTGCCTTTCACCTTGAGCCAATTAAAAGAAACCAGTCGACCAACCGTTATTTATAACACAGCTTTCAATATCACAATAAAACAAGTTTATCCATAAAATAAGAGAAGAGCAAAAAACAAAATGGCGGAAATTTTCTCGACAAATACCCATTTGATAGTATCGAAGGCCTTCTCAAAGTCAACAAAGACGAGTAGCCCTGGAATGCTCTTTGACTCTGTCCATGAGACATTATTAATCAAGCAAATGTTTTCTGTAATGGAGCGCCCTTTCAAGATACCAGTTTGGTCGTTGTCTTCTAAATTTTCCCAAACGCCTCAAGTCAAGAGGCAATCACCTTGGATGCAATTTTGTACTCACAGTTTAATTATGTTTTGGATCTCCAATTCTTTAGTTCTTGTAGTGGCTTGTCTTTCTTGGTTATCAAAGAAACAATACCCCTTCTTTGGGTTATAGCAACTGAAGCTTACCGTTCTGATGACTTTTGTTTAGGCAGCTTACAAAGTTTGCCACACTGGAAGTTGGGTAGGCGAGAGGTGTCTTTAGACTTGGAAAATATTGCTGACGTTTGGAAACTTGGTTGAACGGCACTTTAAAACCATGCTGTGCCCACAATTCAATGCGGTTAAAGAGGGCGTTTAAAGTGAAATATTCTCGCGGGTGATTGCCTGAGTGGGTGTAGGTATGGGGGAGAAAGAATCACTTTCTTGGAATTAAAAAGTAAGGTCATCCACCAATTGTGATAAAGAAGACAGGTGTTAGTGAAAAACTTCTTTGCACCTATGTAATCCAAACTTGGCTTTAAGCAATAGCATTTTTCATAAAGCAGTTTCAACTAGACATGGCCCCTGGCTGGCAAAATTGTGTTGTGCTTTTGGGCAAGACAATTTACTCTCACAGTGCCTCTCTCCACCCAGGTGTATAAATGGATGCTGATGACTTATTATTGTTGAGGGTAACCATTCAATGGGCTGGCAGCCCATCTAGGGGTTGGCAGAAATACTCCTAGTTACTTCATGGTACAGAAACTAGAGAAAAACAACGGCCTAATAGGCCACTTAGCTCATATACAGACTTTAAACCTTTTACCCTCACTAGACAGACTATTAATCTAAAACACGATTGTTAAAGGTCCAGTGAACCAATTTTTTTTTTCACTTGAGTCCAATTTCTTTATTAAGCATAAAAATAAACGTCTTCCGAAGTTTCAAACGAATTAGCCTTCATAATGCTAGAGCAATCGGGAAAATTGTCGGAAAAAAAAAATTTACGTCGTCACACTTGGTGAGCTCAAGAAATGCGCGAAATTTGAAACTGTTTTGGTTTCAAGTTCACAGTGAATTTCAAAGGAAAACAACTCAAAATCCAAAGTTAGCACTTTCATTTTCACTCAGGATCGAAAACTTAAAAGAGAATGGCTTATAGAAATGAAAAGAGAATGCTCTACGCCCTCGAAGCATTCGCGCATTTGTGCAGAACTGTTTACCGAAGACTGCCTCAAACATAATGTTACGGTAAGGACTTTATTAGGACTCTTTTTTAAGCCTCATCGACTTGCATCCAAAAAAGACGCGGTACCGATGATTTTTTACTTCCGTATGGAAAGTTGCAAGCCCGCAATAGGACAAACAAACGACGAAAAACAAGCGAATAATGCTCTCCCAAAAACGGGCGAATTCCTCGGCCATTTCACAAGTAAAGGAAGGTTTGTATTTAGATTTATTTATTTATTACAATTTCAGCAAGGGAGTACATGGGTGGAATGAAAATAGATTAAAAATGCCAGGGAGGGTCTATAAAAGGGTCTGAGACCCCATACAAGATAGACCACCCTATTTACTATTGTATAATAATCACACTACAATAGGGAAGTAACACTAATCCAATAAAAACTTTGAAAATTACTATAAAATACGATAGTAAATAGAATCACCGAAACAATAAAATGAAATGACATTAACAATCACAGACTTCTGATCAGGATATCCCTGACACTCTTCTTAAAAATTTCAACACTATGTGCCCGACGAACTGAGTGTGGCAGAGAATTCCACATGTCTACGATCCTGTTGAAATAACTATATTTAAAAATGTTCGTTCTTGCATAGTTTTTCTTAAGTGTACAGTCATCCTTCCTTCGTAGCGTGTAATGATCAGATTCTTTAAAAAACTGGACATAATTGGACAAGTCAATGTCTATATGGCCATTCAAGGCTTTATACAAAAATAAAACATCAAATAAAAATCTTCTTCTTCTTCTTTCTATCGGTGTCCGTCTTCTTTTTCTTACTAGATCCAAAACCTTTCCCACGAAGGACTCACTGACGCCGAAACGCAGAAATGTTCAAGACAAAAATGACGTCACAAAGCAGTCTCAGTTCCATTCCTTCCATTGAACTGCGCGGTCATTTTAGAAACGTTTTCGTGAAGCCATCGACTGTCTTCGTACTTTTCCGCATAAGTTTTCTTAAAATGTTTAGTTTCGTCGCTTTAAAATGGCTGAAGAATAAGATGTCTAAATTTTGGTTCATTTGACCCTTAAACTATCAATCTACCATACCTTTGGTCCATAGAATGCACCATCTCCTGGGTTCAACGTCCAAGGCATTCCAAACTCATTCAAAGACTTTTCCAGTTCCTAACATAAACGAACATTTTCACAAGACATTAAAAACATACAGGAGAGTCTAAAGAGGGCATCAAAGATACCAGTATAGACACATACCACTGACCCACTGACACAAACGGCTGTCGTTGTTTTTCAGTGTTCGAAAGACCACAAGCATGTTTCAACTACTCACTTAAGATGTTAGCCTGCGTTGCAGACGAACTAAACCCCCGGGATTTAGTTCGTCTGCAACGCAGGCTTTAAGGTGGCCAAACACAGTTTTCAAGTGCCTATGCCTAATTCACCATAACTTTTAAACTATTTATGCTTTGGTGCCCATTTTTTGCAAGAGTCAGGGTTAATTACAGAAGTATTTATTCTCGCATTTTGACTAGGGTGTGTGCTGTTGCCATGGCAACGGGGCTGGTTAAAAACAAGGCTTAAATAATGGTTTTTGTTTATTTAAAAAAAATCCAGTCGTTAAATTGTTTTCATATTTTGCACACTAAGAATTGACATTAAATCCCTTCTGTCAACACGGTTCTAATAAAATTTTGACATAGGCGATTTTCGTAATTCGCTGTTAATCGTTTCCTGTATTATTAAAAATTCCCTATGTCAAAATTCAGATTTTTTTTGATAGATCATTCACGTGGTCTCTGATCTATTTTTCTACCAAATTTCTTTAGATTCTAACGACTGGATCGTTAGAAATCGGCATGTTTCTGCTAAAGCAATCGGCCTCAATTTTTCGAGCAACTGCACATGCGTTGCACTAAACTGGGTTCTTTCGGTAACAAACAAAAGCTGAAAATTGCTGGGTTCTTTGCATCGTTACCTTTTCTAACATATCTTTGTAATAAAAGACTAAAGCCATCAATACACTGCGTTCAATTATAGAGAAAGTTAACACAGATAGTGCGGGTGTTGAGCAAATAAAATGATCGCTCCACTGATGCGTGTTTGTTTTTTGAAATCCTTGTGCACGTGCTAAATATTGCACCAGCAAAAGCACGCGCGAAAACTGTGTTCGGCCACCTTAAAGATGTGGACAGTCCCAATGCTAAAATTTAGTTTGATTACGAGCCGAGGAACTTTTATTTTCAAAACAGTCTGCGTGTAAGAGGTGGATAAACTATAGGAACAACCTATAAAATATGTGATGCTTGAAATCTCTAGGTTTAAAATTGCAAATGTTTTGATTCACCCTTATGAATTAATTCCATTCTAAAGATTTACCAAATTGTTTCTTCCATTTATTTTCATGAACAAGAGAGCCAATCATACAGAAGCAAATACGGTTCTTGGGTGAGTAGTGTGCAAAGAATGTCAAGCTCGATAGTCCAGGGTTAGTAAATTTTATCCATCATTCATCCGATGGGCAAGAAACATTTCTGGAGTTTTAGTTGACTTTTACTTTTGGATAAAGAAAGAGAATCAAGACTAACCATCAGGCTAAAAACCAAAGCTCTAGCTTCTCCAAAGGACATCATGAAAACCTTTCATTATCTTTTCACCCTGGCAAGTATTGCCTTAACATGTCAATTCTTCAGACTGATGACTGACACTTCTTATAGTTCAAATTACGAAACATTTAGTTTATACCAGGGCACTTTGCCCTTGAGCTATTACTTATCAACATCAGTAGAAATTCTTTCTGCCGTCTGAGGATAGATAAGAACTTTACTAACAGGACTGAAGTACACTTACTTTCTCTGCACTGTCCCACAGCTCCAGCTTACCCATGTACTTGTCAGGTCTGGTTGACAGGAAGAGTTTGAAGGAGAAACCAAACTTGCTGTAGACAAATTTGAGGAAATCCAGGCACCCTTTAATTTCATCACCGATCTTTAATCAAGCATAAAATGGAATCAGCAATATGAACAAAGCAAAAGAAAAAGTAAACACAAACAGTTCATCAGATAATCGTGACTATAACAAAATTCTGGAGTCTGATTGGTCATCAGCAGCCCTGATTAAAGCATTAATTGGACAGTTGCACACGTCATGCACTTGTAATTGGACAGTTGTATGTGTCATGCCTGAGTAATTGGACAGTACGCATCATCAAGCGCGTGATAGTTGCACTTGAATGGGTTATTTTTTACAGCATCTAGTTTAGAAGTTGAATACATTAACCTGTCAAATACTTATATTACTGTTATATTCTTCTCAAATTTTGTTATAGTCACGATTAATTGGTAACAGGACTTTGTGTCGTACAATTCAGGGGTAATCGTGCTTTTAATTTCAAATCGGCGATTTTGAAATTACTCGCCCAATTACTCCCTGAAATATTGTACTCCACTCAGTCCTATTACCATTATTAATCATCAGTACCTCTCGGCATGTGATGTGAACAGAAGAAATCTTGGACACAAAGGCTACAGCTACATAACAACCTTAATTTATTATGTATCAATAACAGCAGAATAGCCCTTTCATGGTTAACTCTGCTCATTTGCATTACAATAAAATCTAGTGTGTATGTGACGCAATTTCGGGCTATTTTGCAGCTTTAGCCCAAAATTGCCTTGCATCCATGTTGGATTACATTGTAATACAAACGAGAACAACTAACCATGAAAAGGGCTATTGATACTATCTGCAGCAATAGCAGTGCCACAGACAAATGTTAAAAGTAAAATGTTCCACCAGTAGATTACCTGATCTGGTCTACAGAAGATGTGGGCATCATCCTGTTGGAATCTTCTGACTCGGGTCAGTCCAGTCAATGTACCAGACAGTTCATTACGATGGAGAACTCCAAAGTCAGCCATCCTCAGTGGAAGTTCACGCCATGACCGAGGACGGTGATCAAACATTACACTGAAAGACAGAAGGTTTATTTCTTAAAGAGCAGATTATGAGAAGAAAATCATGGGGATCTGATCATGTAGCCTGTGTACATCTGCCCCCATAATAGTGATTATCCAGACAAACTATAGCACATCATATCGCTCCACTTAATTTTCCACCATCTTCAATGGCCATGTGGGTTGACAGTGTACCTCCCCATTGACAGATAACAGAGGCAATGATTGGGTGAAAACCACCACATGTTTATAGCACATCTGGGCTGATAAGAACATGGTTTGTACTCTTTTAAACTTCTAACAAAATTCCAAGACTTTGTATGACTTTGCACGACCTTTTCCATAACCTTTCCAAGTTTTCCATGACCAAAGTTAAGCAGCTGTTGTCACAGTAGCATTAAAACAATCAATATGTAACATACTTTCCAGTATTATAATAGATAAAGTGCATGCTTGTGTCTCTTTGCACTGATTTGAAAGCCAGTTTCTGACTGGTCTGTTAATTTTTTGTCTTTTTGCTTTTTTATTATCAGAAAGCGTATTGCTTTTCCATGACTTTCCATGACTCATACTTAAATTCCATGGCTTTCCAGGTTTTCCAGGGCCCTATGCACTCTGTAAGAATTATAGTGATGGAAAGTGAAGGCTGTAGAATCATTTTGTCTCACGACTATTGGCTGTTAGAAAACAGTCCTATCAAAATATGTGTGCTGATTGGTTACAAATCATGTTTCTATACCTAGAAATAAATACAAAACTAGCACAAGCCTTTTTTCTTTACAGGGTATTCTAAAAAGAATTAGAAAACATGTTTTACGGAAAAGACTGTAAATAGTAGTGACAGGTGAAAATTTTGCCCAGTAGGTGTACATAGTTACAACAGCTTTATAGCAATTATTGTTTACTTATTAGCTGATAGTATCCTTGTAAATTTGATGTTCTTTTGACCAGCATGGACCTGAGTAATGCAAGTCCTTGAGACAAAAGCACCTTACACTATGATTATAACAGACAAGCAAACCAAGAACATACCAATGTCCTGGACAATTCATAGGCTTCAAAGCATATTGTTCCTTCTCCACCTCAAAGGAGAACATGTTTTCCTGGAAAACAAACACATTAATGTTAAAAATCCCGCTCAATAAACAAATGCAAATAAAAGCAGCAACATCAATGAATTTCCTGTAGTCCTTACTGCGTAATGCTGCCAGTGACCCGATGTTTCCCATAGCTTGGTGCTGTAAATGTTTGGAGAAATAACTTCTTGGAATCCTCGCTTGCTGTATTCCTCCTGATAACAAAAATAACTGTTTGAACCTTCAGAATTTCTATCCCCCCTCATTAGATTCACTGGATTTAAGTTCCCAGGACACTCTCTCAAGAGGAACAGGAACATTGTGCATCTTGATGCATTGCTTGGTGTGGGGATCAGGCCTTAGTTTAGGACAATCTACACCATTTACTTGGTTCTTTAAAATTGGCCTAATGAAACAAACAAAGAGCAAACACAGGGCTCCTAGCCCTAAAAACAAAGATAAGCAGATTAACAGGAACAAATGAAAATAGAGGTTTTAAAGTGGTGCAGATCAATTTGAAATAGTTTTGTTAAGCTGATCATATGGTACCCTGGGAATTGTCTTGTATTGTAAATTGGTCAGCATAGCTTGTTTTCAGCAGCCCATCTGGTATATTATCACAATCATGTTTAAGACATTAGTCGGCTAAATGAATGTCTATAATCCATTATATAGGTGAGGTACATATTCCTCTCAGTTTGATCAAAAATCTAGTATATTAGTTGTAGTAATATACAATAATGAATTAAACAAAAAATCCAACCTTGATGAAATTAATAAGGCTGTTGTAGATTTGAGCTCCTTTTGGTAAAAAGAAACAGCTACCAGGACTTAACTCATGAAAGAAGAACAGTTCATGATCCTGTAAGTAAAATCAAGGAGAATGGTCAAGATTTTATTTAAAAAGTTTACACAAAAAGCACTCATTTTCATGTGAGAACTACAGGCCTTTACAGGGTTTTCAGAGCCTGAAAAAGCACCTGCTACAACAATTCAACAAGAGGGTACTTGGTCAATATTGAGAAACTGTACACACCCTTCCCAATTTTCTGTGGTCTCTCTTTGCAGCCTCCTCCTGAAACTTCTTCCATTCTTTCATCTACGACAACAAGGAAATATTTTATTAACATGTTTTTTGGTGACCAAATCAGATTTCCTACGCAAGGTAATTCTTAAAACAGACAGTATTGGAACTGGCTTCTTGTCAACAATAAAACAGTTACATGTTTTATTATTTCAGAGACCATAGAATTCTCCATTCTAGGAAGCAGTGAAAATGAACAACAACGTTAGTTTCCACAAGGGATTTTGTGACATGCCACTGACTAATAACAGAACGTACATACATTCTAACATGGCAGGCACAGTGGCCTGATAATCGGTGCAATCCTTCCATTTTGAACAGTCCAGGTTCGAGCTCTGACCAGAAACCTAGTGTCGAGTTCCTGGGAAAGACACTATATTTTCACAGTGTCTCAGATCTCTCTCCACCCAGGTGTAAAAATGTGAACTGGTGAACTAAATGCTGTGGGTAAACCCACAATAGACTAGTCCCATCCAAGGGGTACTAAAAATATTATTAGTTGCTTCATGCCAAAGAAA
>JAHPZR010007402.1:112500-117500 GCA_019787425.1 Platygyra sinensis | reverse complement strand
AGTCATTGTGACGGTGCCTGGTGGGTGGTTGCCGCTCGCAGAGTTGCCGTGGATGCCTGTGTGCCCTGCTCAGGGCTTGTGGCTCAAGGCTCATTGCTCGCTCCGGAACCACCGCCCACTTTGACAGGCACCATCTCCAAGCTCATCTATTGGCGATGAGTTTAACTGGTCTGTTTCTCAGAGTACTTCTTTCAACACCAAAACATCTATTTGAATCTGTCAAATCAGCTAAAAGTAACTACTTAAGTTTGCATCACATCAAAATCGACATCAAACATCAAAATCCACCTCTTAAGGATTCAGTCCTAAAGATGCCACTTAGAAAACTGAGTTTTTCTGCATACGTTATTTCTCAAAACGAAGCACTAATCAACAAAAACAATTATTACGGAACACTGCTTTTCATGTTTTCATTTTTTGTAGCTCAAACCTACAAAAAATGAAAATCTGCCCAAAAAGCGATATATTGTCCTTTTTGCAGTAAAGCCTTTAATAAACAACCTGATAAAGAACCCAAGTAGCCTAATTTCATATTTAACACCATTTATATAAGAGCCTATGGAGGATAATAATATTAAAAAAAATTGGTTCTTAAATGTGACTTTTTACTGTATTAGATCCATTGACATTCAAAAGTTTCTCTACAATTATCTTTCAGACTGTTAATCAGGCTATCCTAAATTAAAGATTCTGACCAAATTAAGTGTTGTTTGTTATCTGTGTTTTCAACTGTATGGACCTGTTTAATACTTTTCAGTCAAGTATACAATTCAAAATTGCACTTGTAAATTCAATCTTGCATGAGCACAAATAGTGGTTTTCAACCAGAGAAATTACTAAACAAAATTCATATTGATGTCCCCTTTCGATTAAACACAACACACCAATTTTAAAACCAGAGATAGGGATCACTTTGTAAAGGGTGTCCAATTTATCAGGAGCCCACAAGTAAGAGATGTTCCATGTTATTACAAACTTAGACATAACATTCATACCTGATGGAGCTTGCAATTTCATATGGTGTTGTCTTCCATGCAAGTCCATCTATCACTTTACCATCCCGTAATGTAACCTTGATAGGTGTCTTCTCTTTGGCTGGTGAAGGTAACAAAGCCCCTGAATGAGTTTTTGCAATAAAAAAGACTTCTAACACCATGATTACACATATACTTAAAACTTTTTTACCTTCAAGTTTGGCATCATGCTCTGCCTTCAGCCTTTCAAACAATATGTCTCTCTCAGCTATGAAGGCTGGAGGTGGGTTCAACTGTTGAATAAAACATTTAATCGGCAAAGAGTGTCAATAATTTTCTCAATTTAACTTCTTGTACACTGTACATGTTTCAAGAAAGCATAAAATGAAAACGTTACAGCTATAAATACTTCCACACTCATTGTAAGGTTTGATATTGAGAGTCTATATTTAGTGTAAAAGAGTAAGAAGACACAGACAGAGAAATGGAACCTGGCAGCGGGACTACAGGAAGCGGAAGTGAAATAGTTGAAAAACCAAGAAGCAGGACAAAAGCAAGAATGTCATTAACAAGAACCGTGGTGCAGTTTTAACCGTGCTCTTTTATTATTTTTTAATCTTTATGCGAACGTTCAGCTCATGAAACGTGACAGAGTTACCGCCGTCATCTACTGTTATATAACGACTGAATTTCATTACGCGAAACATGACTCTCACTGCCTTTCAGCATATATATGCTGAAAGGCATATCTGATTACATTCTTTGCATAGCGTGGGTCTAACGTGACTTGTAATCGGAGAATTTGGGAGTTCAGGTCTGGTCACTGACAAAAGTACAAGTTGCGTGATTCAGTGATTACATTCTTTGCATAGCATTGGTCTAGTGAGATCTGTAATCTGAGAGTTTTGTTTACGTCTAAGGAAAAAATACCTTGACCTTTCAAAAGAATATAAATTTACATATGTTAAAAGGGTTTTTGACAAGCACTGAGTATTTAATTTTTTTTCCTGAGAAAATTCCACCATTGCTTCTGGCAAAGTAAACACAATCTTCTTTATCACCGTCAGCGCATTCCATGGCTGACGCCAAAAGTAAAACCTTTTCTAGCGCATTGAATATTCCCTTCGAAAGTGAACAGAAACAAAAATTTTAGATTACAAAATCATCTCCTATTTTGCATGCAAAATGAAAATATAACTTAACTCTGGATAAATTCAGCTGTAGTAGCCAGCAACTGGTCCCGAATTACATTCTTTATCCTTGCATATGTCCGGATGTTTATCTCCGAGGGATTCTGGCCCAATTTTGACCAAATAAACATTTTTCCTGATCAGCGGCCATTTTCTTCATGAATAGTTAATTTGCTAACTTGACAAAACTCTCCTGAGGGGGGATATGACGAAAAGAGCTGAGAAATGGCCTGTAATTGGTTAAGGATGACATCATCTGGTGACAACATTAAATGTTGTCACCAAATTTTGGCCGAGTGGGAGCACGGGAATACTCACCAACAAAACTAAAAAAAATAAACCAAATGCAGAACATGACCCGCGCACAAAAGCTACTGGGTGATATTTCAGTTACAGTCAGGGGAGTCATGGGATGGTACAAGAGAAGGAAGAGAAGAGTTTAAGAAGCAAGAAACACTCTACTGCCCTCCCTTGATTAATGATTATAGTGATAAATTCCTGAATAAATTATATTGATTGACACTTTATACTATTGATCTCAGATGTCCTTTGAATGGCTTTTCTTTCAGGTTTCATTCACGTGATTAAAAAAAGTGATCACATGATGATAAACATTTCTTGGCGTGGATGGCCAAAGTTTACAGTGCAGCGTTTGCAATTCCTCAAAAGGTCCAAGTTCGAGGCAAATCTTATCCATGCAATGGATTTTGCATCTGTTGAACTCTTCTCTACAATCTGTCAACAGTGCATGAAACAGCCTGAAAAAAAAATATTTCAAAGGACGTCTGGGTTCAATAGTAATTTTAAATTTAAAGTTCACTGCACTGATAATAATCAAGGTCACCACAATTCGCATAAAAGGGTATTTTAAAATTAATTTGCATGAAAGGATTTTATGATTCATAACCGAACAATAATTGTATTAGTATGCACTTTTATCGGCCCAGAGAAACAGGTCCTCCCCCTTCAGCGTAGAATCAAAATATTGCATCAGCCTTTCAGACCAGACATGGAATTCAAAATATCAGGATAAGCTGTGTTCAATCTCGAGCATAATCTGGGCAAACAGTATTACTGGCATACTAACAGTATCTGCAGTGTTCCAAACAAAGACAACCATGACGTCTGTTAAAGGAAAGCTACTTAAGCTTAATATATTTTCTGATCGAAGCACGTGAATTTACAATTTTTAATCGCGAAAACCTTTGTTAGCTTGCTCTTGACCTCGCAAACAATTGGTCTTGAAATTATCAGTAATGAAAAATATTAATTCTCCAAGGTCCTCTTATGGATGAAATGAAATGTAGTTCAACTAAAAGTAACTCCACAAAGGAAATTAATTTTATGTACAGTAAAAGTTTGCAAAGGCGGTGCAACGAGACCGCTGTCTAGTCTCGCATGAATGGACTTCTGCTTACTTCCAAAGGAAATCCACAACTAGCATCTTCTTTCTTTTTCTTCTCTCCTTTAGCTTTCTCTCCACCTTTCCGTGCTATAGGCTCTTTTTCTTCCACATTCATATTTTCCACTTTCTCTTCTAAGCCCGTCTCCGACATAATTCACAACGTGGATCAATTAACCTTTTTGGAGCGAAAATAAGCGCTTGACCATGCTCAAATACCAACACAGCTGAAATTTCGCGGACTCAATCAAAATGGCGGATCATTTCAATTTTCAAGACAAGTGTTCTTTCAAGCGCTCTTTTCAAATCACTGATCATTTACTAATTTTACTTACCTCTAAAGGATACTCCACTGCATCGTCAGCAGCTTTAATTGGTCTAGATGTGCAGCAAGATAACAATCGTTGTGGTCCTCCACGTCGAAACAATCTTTCATAACAAATCTTGGTTTGCGACTTCTGTCGTATAAAATCGTCGAGGTGGTTTGACGTCGAAATAAAACAGCTACGGTCCTGATCATAATGTCCTTCTGTGTCTGACATTGACATAACAGGCACAAGTGTCCATCCACGACTATCCAGTCTTGAAAATTAAAACAACACCTAGCAAAGTTTCAAAATAAATTATAAAAAATAATTTTATAAAATGTTAACATAGATCGTTCGTACTTACAGCAGCATCAGTCCAGTGCGGTAGTGTTTAATAGTTAGCCAGGGCTTTCGTTTTTGTTCCTTTCAACACTCATCTTTGGATCCAAAACACATCACAGTTACTAATACAGTTCCAGTACTCATTACCAGTCTACCGTGTTCTTACGGCAAGCTGTAACGCAATCTCGCAATCTCTGTAACGCAGCCCTTTCAATCCTATTTACTTAGCTTCCTTTTAAAAGTAATCGGATAATAACGTAGATGAAACCCTTTAATTTCTTGAATGAAAAACTAATGAATTGAAGACATGATAGAATCCAAGGCCTTTCAGAATGTTCCAGTAACTTAAAATAATGCACCCATCGACAAAATTGGCTTTTGATTAACCATTACCTACCATTTTAATCGAATTAAGGTCACGAAAAAATTTAAAGAACTCGCTCAGCACACATATATCCAGAATTTACGACCACTTCACTAAAAACTACCCTGAGAAGTTATATGGGCTCATCACGCAATATTTTTTGTTCGTAGAGGAGGAAGATTGCGTGACGATCACTAAAGTGTCTGCGTAAGAGCTCGAAGGAGGCTAATTTAGGCCCTGTTTACCAGGAGGTAGGGTACGGCCCTACTGCCAGGGTTTTAATACCCTAGCAAGAGGGTTATAAGATAGCCCTAGTTTACAAGCAAAATTTACAGGTAGGGTAACCCTACTGCCCGAGACAACTTTACGCTTGTTGCGCTTCGGTAACCTTGTAAGTAAAGCACGAAGAGGTAGCAAAAC
>JAHPZR010007402.1:95000-107500 GCA_019787425.1 Platygyra sinensis | reverse complement strand
CCTGGGGGAACCGAGGAGAGCCTCCTCTCACAGGAGGACCTTGGAAATGGGTTCCTGGATGGGGGAGATGGCTTGGTGGTGTTGCCGCAGGTGTGTCGTTATTAATATTTATCCTGTTACCTGGCTGCTGATTATGTCTCGGTCCTGGCATTGTGTCATTCCTTTCATTTTCCACTGGCCGTCCCATAGATCTCTCCTCTGGAAAAATTGAGGTGGGGTCTGCTCTTACAGGACCCTGGTGTGGTACATTGGTCACAGCAGCATGATTTAAAGAATGCCTTTCAAATGCGCCATCATTTGGTCGAAATGCTTGGGATGTCTGACCAGGTAAGAGGACTTCATCATCGGATTTTGGTCCCCTTTTCAAAATGCTCTTAAGTCCTGTCTGCGGAAAATCTGGTTGCTCACCCATATTGGAAGGATGTGAGAAATGGCTTTCACTGGGTAATGGCTGGGCAGGTAAACTTGTAGCAATGTTAACGACTGGAGGGTTGAATTGCGGTGAGTTAGCAACCTTTTCCTTCTCTTTCAATGTTTTTATGGAGTCACTCAGCTTTGGGAATAATGAATCAATCAAGGAAAGAAGAGGTTTACTTTGTGGCTTATCAGAGTTCTGTTGCAGGGCTCCTGGAGCAGCAATGGAGGAAGGAACAGGAGCAGTAATGGGGACAGGCTTTGTATCGGCATCAGTTGGTTGTTGCATTTTCCTTCCTCTACTTAGTAACTGAGCTAGAATGTCTACAGCACTGACTTTTTGACCATTGTCCTTTTTTACCAAAGCATTATCCTGTCCTGCAGCTTGGTCAGGAATGGAAGGTGTGCTGCTGGAAGATGACGGCGATTCAGATGAAGTTTTGGGCATTGACTGTGTCCCGGAAAAGCCAGGTACTACACTGGTTGTTGGGTTTTTCATCGGATTTTCAAAAAATGACTTGTTTGTCTGAAAACCAGTATTGTCATTTACATTCACATCTCCAAGGGGGGCTGGAGTCGTTTCTGGTGTCTCATCGCCTTCTGCCAAATGCAGCTCGGGGGATCCTACTGGAGATGGGGCAGATGCCTCTGAATCTGGCGATCCAACTTCGAGAGCAACTTGCGGATGACTTGAATTATCTTTCATTATGTCAGTTATTGCCGTGGAGTTAGTTATGACCTGAACAGGTGCTGGAACAGTAGCTGCAGCAACTGGCAGTGGCGCTTGGCCGTGGATGAAACCATTACCAAGTGGAAATGGTTGTAAAGTTCCCATGCCACCTGGCAGAGGTGCATTTGAACTTGGAAGTAACCCTGCTGGTCTTGGTATTTGTGAAAAAGGTTGAGCTTGGCCTGTCATTTGCCCAGGGCCAGGTAAAGTTCCTGATGGCTGTAATAACTGATTCTGAGCCATTCCAGGGGAAGGTTGTATTGGAGGAACTCCAGGTCTGAATTGCAGTGCATGGGCTGGAAAACGGACACCTTGTACTCCCATAAATGGATGAGTAACCATTCCAACTGGTGGGCCAGGAGGGACAATTTGAGGCTGACTGGGCAACATGGAGCCCTGCATTGACATAATGGTCCCCAGATTTGGAGTTAGCGGTCGAGCAGGGGCTACACTGGGAGCAGGAGAAATCACCGGAGTGATGTCAAGCTCCTGAGTTGCTGACTGTGTTGGTTGGGAATCAGAACTTCCTGTGGAGTTGGGAGTTTGATCATTGCTACTCTTGGGATCCTCAGCACTTGCCTCCTCACTTGTCTCTGACTTCTCACTGTCTGAGTCATCCTCAATGTCCATATCAGCAACCTCAATGTTGTCTACAGTTGGATCAACAGCTTTAGCCTCATCTGAATTAGCTTGTTGCACCTCTGTTGGGGTCGATGGTGCTGATCCTTCTGTGACATCAGGAAGACCTGATGTGAGGAATGAAGCTTGTGGTGCTGACACAGGCCCAGTTTTCGCTTTCTCTGCTTCCTTCTGCGCAAGCCGGTTTACCTTGCCGTCAACCTTTTTCTTTAGGGAAGTGAGGCGATTCCCAAAGGTCTTGTAAGCCTACAAATGCACAAAAAGACAACAACACACTATTAGCTCCTTACAACAAAGAAACGTATTGCAAATGAAATTCTACTTTACATTTCCTGTCCAAGAACATGGTCAGCGTGCAAAGAACAGACACCTTTTATAGCTCAGGACTTAGATTTAAAAATAAGTGGCTGTTGTAGAAGGGTGGCCATTAGTGGAGATTCTATTGTAGTTTTACAAATATATTAACACAAGTTTAGGTCAGTAGACATGTACTGTACAAGCAAACACATATGACACAAAACACACAAGTCATAGTGTACTAGAGCTGTTTTTCCAGAAATGCCTCAACAAAACTTTTTCGTAATCTGAAAATGCTTCAAATCAGAAAAATGATTGTTTATGCAAGAAACTGGATACCAAAGATACAGACCATAAAACCTTACTCGTCTATTCCTTTTTTACTGGGAGTGAACTCACATGTAGACCACTGATTACCCTGGGAAAACGTGTAGCTTTTATGGTAAGGATGCGATCACGTGATCATTTAATGAATTCAAAATGGTGCTGGCCATGCTGGTTAGTGAAAAACAGGATATCTTAAGGTGCCTACTATTAGATGTTTACTCCCTATAAATAAAGATTGGTTGATATCTTTATTATCTTCTGAAAGTCTATTAGCTGAGAATAAGAAAGTATTACTACAACTCATTTGCACTTGAAATAAAAACTCAAATACATTCAATCTCTGTAACAACAGCCTCATGAGTTGATCTTACAATGTTCTGTTGGTCGCTCACTCTGCATGCACAACATACTTACAGTGTAAGTACGTCCAACATACTCACACACTGTGTGCAATGTAATTCAAATTCAAATTTAGACGCATGCTCCATGTACAGAGGCACCAAATTTTCCCTGTATCAGGTGTAAATGAAAGAGCTATCCTCACTGCACCAATTCCACAGCTCTCGGGATGTGGAAAAGTTCCATTTTATTTACGTGTTAACTAGTCGGTGGTCCTCGACTTTTCCAATCAATGTAAACTCTGTTACCTGCCTCAGCATCACATCATTCCACAACACTCCTGTCACACTGAGACAGGTCCAGAGTCTGTAATGATTGGTAAAGTTGAGGACCACCAACTAATTAACACAAAAAGTGAATGGAAATATTCCCGCATCCAGAGAGCTGTGGTATTGGTGCAATGAGGATAGCTCTTTCATTTACACCTGATACGGGGAAAATTCTGTGCCTCTGTACATGGAGCATGCACTTAAATTTGAATTTTCATTACGCTGCAAACACAGAGTGTAATTAAGTAATTTGTGCGTACTTACATTGTAAGTACGTTGCCCACACAGAGTGTTTCATTTGAAACTTTGTTAGAAGGGACCAACAGAACATTGTAAGATCAACTGATGAGGCTGTTGTTTCAGAGAAACTATTTTTACAGAAAGTGTTTAAGGTCATTCCTCACATTTGCACTTCGAATCCTTTCTGCGCATAATTTATGGTGTCATTTAGCCCATCCTGGTGCACACGCATGTTAAAAACATGGCAGATTTGCCTTGATATTGAGTTCTGTCAGTTGAAACATGGCTATAGTGCACCAACAAGCATGGGCACCCCAACTTTTTTTCCAGTCATTGTAATCAACTTATCATAAATGCTGCTTGAGGAAAGACTAATCTGATTTCTATTGCTGAAAATTGAATACCTAACGAAAATAGCAGATAAACTGTGGTCAAGAAATTTGGTTCAAATTTTAATCAAGAATTCAGCTTTCTGTCTAAATCAAACTTAAAAAGTCTGCAGCTTAATGCGTGTTCTCCTGAGTCGCGGTCACAAAAATTTAATATCATTACTGGGAATGCGTTCTTGTAATGAGCATGAAAAAATGCCAAAATGGGTCATTTTCAATGCCTCAGTTCTCCTTAATGAGCATGGGCACCCCCCCTTTTTTATTTCAAAATTGAAGTTCTCATATGATAAATATTCAGAGGGCAAAGTTTGAGTGAAAATCTATTGTCACTTTTATTTCAGAGGAATTACCTTAATTTTTTCTTTCAAGTGCAAATGAGATTTATTGATTGACTGATGTGAAATTTGTGAAGCAATAAAAATGTAAGCGCTAAAATTTAAATGGGGTAAATAAAGTTGTTGTTGTTGTTAGTAACTAACAGGCTTTGTTGTGTATTTTTTCTGAAACTGTTATTCCAAGTTTGAGCTTTTAACTTCTGGGTTTGCCTTGTGTCCAAGCGTTCACAGTATTCAGAGAAAGCTGGCTGCCCTACATACAGACATGAACAAGTCTCGTAACACTTACATGAACTATCACTTTAACTTCTCCATATGCAACATCACAGAAAGCTTCCCCATCTTCAAGAACTTTGATAATGTTTCTCCTCTCTTCCTGTTCACGCCTTAATGCTTCCAAAAACTCTTCAAGTGTGGCAGTAGCCAATTCATACTCCTCACAAAATTTTCCACCACCAGTGCGATCTGAATAGAGCAAACAGAAAACATACATTATTAAAGTCAAGTGTGTTTAAGGAGGCTTGAGAGGGTTTTTAGCTGCACGCGCATGCAATCTACACACGCCATAACTAAGATGCACGCGTCAGCTGAATCAGTATTAAAATCAGCACACCGGAAGTTAATGCTGCGTAAAATCGCGTGAACCAGAAATAAAATCTGCGGAAAACATTTGTTTTTAGCTCGAAAGTTCGCTCGGTGACCTATCTTGATTTTTTGCATACACGCACCATTCGCGATGGCACTTCAGATATAAAAGTTTTGGGGAAAATTATCTAGTGGAATTTTCTGTAAGCCATAAAACACGTTTTATTTAAATATATTTAATTCTACTAGACAAAATTTTTCCATACTGTCTGAAAAGTTAAAGAATTTAGGGGACTTTCCAACAAAGAAATAAAAATGGTAGGTCACCGAATTAGTTTCTCAGATAATTTACAAAAACTGAAATTTAGAGGATGCTTTTGTGGACCTCGTGCATTGCCATGGTAACTGATATGAAGTCACAAGCACCCTTAAAGTATAGCCCAACAATAGAGTTGCAAGGAGACATATAGTTTGCCCACACCATTAAACATCCTTCTTTGTAATCTTCCATCATTTCACAAACAATATAGCAACGAAAAACCCTTTTGAGCCTCCTTAACAAATAGTTTAAATTTGTGATACCAACAAATACATTTTAATTGTCCTGTGGTAAAATACAACAACTAATTAAGGCCCTGATCATACTTTTTCACATGTTCTTTTACCAATGGTCCACACTAAGGCCCAAAAACACAAATGAAAACAGAGGCTTTTGAAATCAGTATCAAAAGTGGAGTCTTTGCATCATTTTGAAAACACCCCATTTCCTAGGGTGTAGAGGTGACGAAAAACTGTCATATACTGTCCTTTCCATGATCATTTTCAGGGCTTCAAGTGTGGACGATAGGCAAAAACACATCAAATTGTATCAGATTTTCAATAAAACTGCAATAATATGACAAAAAAAAGAGAAAAGGCTAGTGTGGGCAAAATTAGTTTGCTTCATTTTGCTTGAGATGAAAAAGGAAAACTTCAAAAATGCATTACTTTGGCCCAGGTTCAAATAGTTGGTGGGCAAATTCAGCATTTGGGCAAAAGTGTCTAGCCTAAGAAACAACCCAAGAACCCTGGCTTGCACTTGAACATAGACTGCTCATTCTGAAATCCACATTTATATGTGATAGCTTTTATTTGGTAAGACAGAAGTTCTACTTCTCTTTTAGCTTCAATGCATCCCAAGGTGAACAAGTTTTAATGTACTTATTGCAATATTGATATTAAATACATGAAAAATTTGGAGCTGTTTTGGCAATGTTCAATTTTCAAAAATCACTAACACCCTTTTCCCACCGAACCCTTCATTTTTTGTTGATGACTAAGAAAACGACAAGGTTGCCAAAGTTAGTGTCTAGTCCTTAATAGTATACTCTTATTTCAATATGCTGATTAGCAAGCTCATTTTCAAATCTTTTGTACAAATATTTGAAAACATCAGTATGACTGCCCAGTTTGCATGATCTGTGTATCCCCTCAGACATAATTTTTCTGACTTACACACATTGAACTGAGAGCCATGCCAGGAAGAACAAAAAACAAAGAACTGGTATAAATAATTCAACAAACCTTTCAACTGACGTACACTTTCCAAATCTGATGCATCGATCCTCAATGAATTCAGCTGAGATTCTTTAAGGGTTAACTCCCCTTCAAAATCCCTCAAGGCTTTTAGTGCATCTATCAGTTTTGATGGCTACAAAGACAGAAAACAGGAAGTCAAGACATTAGTGTCTTGGGCTGGGTTGTTCAAAGCCTGATTAAACTAACCCAGGGTTAGCGAGAATTTTGATTTCAGTTTTGTAACTTTTTGGTTAGGTGTTCTGTTTATATTGTTTGCCCTTCAGTTTTGAGCTGTTGTAATCTACACCAAACATAAGAGGCAAAAAACATTTTTAAACAAGAAAAAATTATGTG
Source organism: Platygyra sinensis (assembly GCA_019787425.1). NCBI lineage: Eukaryota > Metazoa > Cnidaria > Anthozoa > Scleractinia > Merulinidae > Platygyra > Platygyra sinensis. The sequence goes on along the minus strand of JAHPZR010007402.1, from coordinate 100,965 downwards.
TCAGTTAATGTTTAACCCTGGGTTAACGTTAACTGGCTTTCGAACAACCCGGCCCTGAATGCAAAAACAAACAAAGCATCTTTCTAACAGATTTGAGAAAAAAACAGTAGAGAATACTTTTAAATTTTAAAAATGCCCTCCAGATTACTCTTGGAAATAAAGCACAATTGTTGCATTACAATGACCTATAAGAAGACACAATGAATCTTAAAGCACTAAAAATTCTAACTGATGAATTGCACATTACTGAGTTAATTTTTTAAATTTATAAATTCAGTTTTCAGTTTTTGATAATTAACCTGGATCACTAACATCTGGAATAGTAATTTTAAGCTGTCACTTATCTGTTACTTACTTGTTACTTCCTATTCAATTTCAACATCCCCTTAATTATGTTATTGATTAACTTTTACTTGTACCCAGTTTTGTATACCTTAAAATCTGCCGGAGGTAACCTCTTTTGCTTAGCTGGTTTAACTTCCTTCTCTTTTTCTTTCTCTTTCTCTTTTTCAACAGGCTTTTCTTTTGGTTTCTTGATTATAACTGTGACATCACCTAAGGCTATATCATATGAAAAAGCAAAAGAAACTTAAACAACACATAAATGACAGATAATTACACTCAAACAGTTTTCCCTAAAAAGTCTGGTGTCCCTAATAAAGATTTGTGCTACTTGATTGGGTGGCTAAACATACTTCCTTTTCCAACTCGTCTTTGATAAGGTTTATTTCAATTCTACATAAACTATAGTCTTGTCATTGGCCGAATTTCTCATTCACACATTGACAAAACTAACATTTTTAATACAGAACATCTTCTGGTGGTCCTCAGGCTTGTAGTTTAAGATTTTTTAATGTTGTCTTTAAATGTTTTGGTTTCAACCCCCCCCCCCAGGAAATTTCAATCCCTTCTGTACATGGAGTATGGGAACTGCACAATTTTAAAAGCCAGAAGAAGGGGTTGTAGTAGCAGTTTCTTCACCATTTTCAAAGTTTTGTCGTTTCCTTTACAAAAAAACTGGTCAGAAAGATCTTCACACAAAAAGAGTGCCAAGTCAAGTACAATAGTCATACACAGTCTGCTATATTTCATAGATTTTCACTGAAGGGAACAAGAGTAACCTCACTGTCCCTATTGCATTCGGTATTCATGTTTACATCATAAAATATCAGAAAAACCCAATGTTTACCCTTAAGTGTGTGCAGATTACTAAGGTCATGTCTGGTATGTAAATCTAAATGTAAAAAATGTAAATGTAATTTATTACCCACGGAGCACCAAGGAGTTCACAAGAACTTGTTTTAGAAATGTCTGTGCATTCCAGGATCGTAGTGGAATTTGAAAATGGTGGTTTTTAAGTAGAGAGGAAAACCGGAGTACCCGAAGAAAAACGTCTCAGAGAGAACCAACAGTAAACTCAACCCACATATGACGCTGAGTCCAGGAATTGAACCCAGGACAAACTGCTGAGAGGCGAGCACTCTCACCACTGTGCCATTCCTGCTCCCCTATGTTCCTGTTACTCAGCACACATGCTTTTTACAAAAACATAGACTATAGGGTGCCACCTTTATGAAAGTGGCTTATTTTTAGGGGGGTAACAGGTGAATTTTTTTATTGCTACAATTTTTATATCTGTGATACCAACATTTGTGAGCCTTGCTTTCATGATTTTAGGTATACTGAAGACAGTTCGTATTGTATGATCGTCCGGGTGAGTGTAGTTCTGAAAAGAACTGTTGTTGGTGACTGACATTTCGACAACCTGAGCGGAAGTCATCTTAAGAGTCAAGTGAATAGTTTTTGTCAGTCGATGTTGTTATAAGTCTGGTCAGTTGAAAACGATTGGTCAGTTAAGCCATAATGTTATTGGCTGAAAGACTTGTGTAAAGTTTGTCATCAGTCATTGGTCAGTTTCGATCCGTCTTTTGTTCGTAAAATTGTTAGTCAAAATTAAGTCGGTCTGTTAGAAGTCTGTTTGTCTGTTTTGTTTTCGTCGCGGATAAGTCGTTTGTAAGGTGCCGGTAGTTGTTGACATCTGTTAAGAGGCGTTTGTTCTAAGTTAGTGTACCAGCTTTCCAGAGTCAGTCACTGAAAATAGTTAGTACTGTAGGTTAAGCACTGGGTAGAGTCCCAGTCAATGTTGTGGTTTGTCAGTTGATGATGCACAGCAATGTGATTGTTGGCATCACCATTTCTCGTGGCTCGTTTGTGTTCAGTCAGTCTCGTGTTAAGGTTTCTGCCAGTCTCACCAATGTAGGAGGCCTCGCAGTCAGAGCATTTGATCTTGTAAACTGTTCCCTGTCTGTTGTTAGGTTCATCTCGGTCTTTAACGTTAGTCAGTAAGTGCCGTAACATAGTTGTAGGTTTGTGGGCTACACGGATGTTGTAGGGCTGTAAGATCCGTGAGATGGTCTCAGAAGTGCCCTAAATGTAAGGTATAGTCACTGCAGTAACATTTGTCGGGTTCTGGTTCGCTGTGTCAGCTTCAGTAGGTGGGTAAATGTTTCGTCTAATAAAGTCAGCGTTGTAGTTGTTTTTAATAAAAACACGTTCAAGGTATTTGTTTTCGTCACGTAAGCCGTCCGGTGTATCACAAACTAGTTGCGCTCATCTCGGTAAAGTCTTTATAGTCTTGGCTTTGTGTGAAGTCGGGTTATAGGATGATTCATCAAGTAATCTGTCGGTATGCGTCAGTTTTCTGTACACTGTCGTTCGTAGTTTGTTGTTGTCGCGGCTTACCAAACAGTCTAGAAAAGGAAGTTTTCCATTTTCTTCGATTTCTTTGGTAAACTGGATGTCAGCGTTCTGTTCGTTAAGGTGGTTGTGAAAAGCATCAATTTCGTCTTTGTGAACGGCGGTAAAGGTGTCGTCAACGTAGAGTAAACAGAGCGATGTTGTTTGTCGGCAAGTTGTAAGGGCGCGTTCCTCCACGTGTTGCATCACAATTTCTGCGACAACAACATTCACTTGACTCTGAAGATGACTTCCGCTCAGGTTGTCGAAACGGTATCCGGTCATCTCGCCACCAGGGAGTTTCGCCACCAGCCAACTCGCCACCAAGAAACCACCTCGCCAATAACCAACTCGCCACCAAGCGAAGTCACCTCGCCACCAAACACTAGAGTAAAGTAGCCGAGGTGAATTAGCTGTTCGAACGAGAGTAAAGTAGTCAAGGTGATTTAGCTGCTCGAACGAGAGTAAAGTAGTCGAGGTGATTTAGCTGCTTGAACGAGAGTAAAGTAGTCGAGGCGATTTGGCAGTTCGAACGAGAATAAAGTAGTCGAGGTTAATTAGCTTTTCGATTGAGAGTTACTTTGACCGATGCACTGCACCAGCGTCACAAAACAAGAGTGCGACTTCTGTTATTTTGAAAACCATACTAGAAAAAACTGATTATCAACTCCAGTGTTTAATAGAGATAATAAAGATCGGGCGGGCTTACCGTTCGAGCAGCTAAATCACCTCGACTACTTTACTCTCGTTCGAACAGCTAATTCACCTCAGCTACTTTACTCTAGTGTTTGGTGGCGAGGTGACTTCGCTTGGTGGCGAGTTGGTTATTGGCGAGGTGGTTTCTTGGTGGCGAGTTGGCTGGTGGCGAAACTCCCTGGTGGCGAGATGACCGGTAACCGTCGAAACGTCAGTTGCCAACAACAGTTCTTTTCAGAACTACACTCACCTGGACGATCATACAATACGAACTACTGATACTCCTGGGTTCAAACCATTTACTATGATACTGAAGACAGTTTCAAGCCCAGTGTGTGGCAGACAGGTCAGTGACTAATTCTGAGCTTGATAACCTATTATTCTCTGTTGATACTGATGTGCATATGAAAAACTACTTACGAATGTAATGTTTTACTAACAAGAAATTCAATGTAACAAATCACCATACCAAGTTTACTGCGGAGCGCCTCGAGGTAATCCTTTTCAAATAGCTTCCTCTCTTCCCAAATTTTTATGACTCTTTCCACATTTCCCTTGATGGTTTTCTCGCTGAAAGCAAAATTAGGAACACAACTGAGATACTGGTTGATTTTTCAAAGCCGGTGAACTGGTCAAGCAAACAAACGATTAACACGAACCTGAGAAGCTGCATAGCATCTCGCAGGATTTTGGTAAAAGCATTGCTGAATTCCTTCCCTTTTTTACGGCTGTTCTGAAGAACATCGTTTGCCAGGTAAAACAGGACCAGCCGTCGATCGGCCTTTGAAGCTGAAAAGACAAAAATGTTTTACAGTCGATGCAAAGGGCAGCTGGCCGGAGAATGCGAAATTTCATCACTCAGGTTTTAATTTTAAAACCCTACACCCGATCGACGATTTTGAAATACGTTAACTCGATTGAAGTAAACATCAAAGTTTAGATCTACCTTTCTTAAGCTGATCTAGCCACACAATCACCATATCTTCAGCATGCTTTTTGTGATGAATCATCCACAGTGAAACTGTTTGTACACTGTCTTGTGCGGACGACATATTTTGCAGCTTGCGTTCAAACGCTTTCCGATTGAGGAGCGCCATGTTGCTCCTGCTCAAAGTGCTTACCTCTTTCGCATGCGCTCAAACAAAAATCCACTGACAAAGTTACTCGAGAAGGGACTTTTCAAAGTCGAGTACAAAGAGCTGTGACGCAAAAGTGTACCTCATCACCAGGATTTTCTCCGTCAAAGTCCATGAACTTTTTCAGTCGGACTCACCTGCGGAAATCTAAAATTCCACTTAAAATGCGGATGGAAAATGCGGATGACAAAATAAGAATGTTAATATCGGGACGAGGGGAAATAAGTTTGCGATGTTTTCTTATATTCTGAGAGTTAAAATAAGGCCTAGAGAATTCATAGATCGAAACATTTTTTTTATTTATTCCGTTTTATTTAATTTTGGTCATATCCGCCGTTGGGATCAGTGTGCCATCTACATTTTGTAAACATTTTTTACGCTCGTTATGGAAAAAAAAGGTGAAATTAAAAAAAAATAATAATAACGGCGAAAGTCTTTGATCAAGGAGAAGTAGACTCTGTCTTTTACCTCATTAAAGGACTTCGGCTATTTACATCTCGGCAAATTTAAAGCGGGATTTCACCTGAAGAGACTAACTGATAAACAGTAAGCTGATCCTAACGGCAAGGAGTAGGGTAAGACACAGAATTAAGATATAAAATGAATAGTAAAATATATCTAGTCCGATTTATTTAATTTTGGTCATATCAGCCGTCGGGATCAGTGTGCCAAATATATTTTACTCTTTATTTTATATTTTGGGAAAGAGAGTTTTTTTCTTTAAGGATAGGTTAAATTGAGGAAAATGTGAAGTGTTGAAGATTTGATGGATTTGGAAAATTGATCATGAAATTTGAAGTGAAGAATTAATAGACGGACAGCAAACAGTCCCCTACCAACCTGGGGCTCTTTTTTGAGGGGGTCAACTGTCTTATAAACTTTTAACTTTGATTGTCATAATTGCCGTTAGTACTCTAATCTGGCAATGGTTGGTCGACGGCCAGCTAAACAACTACAGTGACGCCATTCCAAGTGTTTCCAACCCATTTTAATCCTAACAATTACCTTTCAATGATACTTCAAATTTCCCTCCCATTCATGCAGAATGTGCCAAAAACTAAACTGGTGAGAACAAACATTAGGGCGAAGAAAAGTCAAGAACGCGAAGAAGAGCTCTTCTTTACGTTCGTACTTAGCCCGGCCCCGAATACTTAGTAACTTTCGAATATTCTTAGCCCGAATGTTTTTTCTCGCCCCTTTAGACTCCCCCACCCCCCTCTCCCCCACTAACTCCCCCTGGGTCTCCGCCCGGGATGGGTTTATACCGGTCGGACGTATCATCAAAACGAGGCTTCCGCGCCTCACGTGAATCCGACGTGACTGGGACTTGGTGGATCGTAAACAAAGATGGCAGACGGTAACAGGGCGGAATGTTTGAATGTGGATCACTCCATTCC